>JAULCA010142291.1:0-15287 GCA_032360845.1 Crassadoma gigantea | reverse complement strand
GCTGCCGTTATATCAGCTATCACATCTGTTTTCTCTGCTACCTCTGAAACAAAATCAAAGGTCAGGAACAATTAGTGTCAAAATGGAAATCTACATATTCTATATATCGACAAGAGATCCCAGAGGGATCTTGGCCCCACCATTGTGCCATCTTCATTAGTTCTATGTCATTTCAATCTTTTCTCTTATTTCTTTGATGAAGTCATGTAAACAGTAAAATGCACCTTGAAGTAACCATTTTGTTTCAATTCTACCAAATCTCAAAGTAAACATGAACAGTTAAGGACCAAGAAAAACAAATCTGATAAAGAACTTTCCAGTATTTCCCGACAAAAAGCAAAAGCGTTCATTCACTGTCAAAAATCCAAGATAGCCTCTTATCTGCCATTGTTTTTATCCAAATCATCTCAAAATTGAACATGACAAAAAACAGATTAACAAGAACCTACATATAAAATTTGAGAAAGATCCTCTTTTAAAGTACTTCCTGAGAAATAGCTCTAACAAACATTCACTGTCAAAATCCAAGATAGCCACCTGTCAGCCATTTTGTTCTGCCGAGACATGTCAAAATTAAACATGATCGATGAGAAACTTGTGGGAAACCTACATATGAAATCTGAGAAATATCCTCCAGAAAAGATCCTCCAAGTACTTTCTGAGAAATAGTGATAACAACAGTACTTCCTTGAGAGATAGCGATATCATACTTTCTCTGTCAAGATCCAAGATGGCCACCTGTCTGCCATTTTGTTTATCCAAGACATGTCAAAGTTAAACATGCTCAATGAGAAAATAGGGGGAACATACATATCAAATTTAAGAAAGATCACTCATATTCTTCCTGAGAAATAGGGACAACACGCTGTCAAAATCCAAGAATAATTAGATGGCTGCCTGTAAGCCAATTTTTTTTATCCAATTATTCTCAAATGTTGGCATGCACAACTACAGACCAAAGGGAACCTACATACCAAATTTCAGACAGATCCTTTAGGTAATTCCTGAGAAAAAGTGATGACAAACATTCACCGTCAAAAATTAAAGATGGCTGGCTGTCAGCCATTTTGTTTATGTACAGTTAATCTAGGAACCATGGGAAACCTCCCTTATCAAATTTGAGAAAGATTCCTTCAGAACTTTATGAGAAATAGTGATAACATAAATAGTTTAAGGACGGACGGACAACAGGTGATTTGAATAGCCCACCTTCACCATTATTTCAGCAGTTTTCTTATTTAAAAGAACCTGTTTTCATATATAAAGGATATTAACTTTAGAAAGGTTGGCATATTGATTTATAATATCCCCAATAGAGATGGTGTACTGTAGAGGGCTGAAATGCGAGTTTGCTTATAGTTTACTATACCTGTTTCCATGGTTTGTTGTGCTTGGTTCTCAATCTCTGCTAAGAATTCCTCAGGCAACAATTTGCGGAGATATTCCTGGAACCTCTCCACAGACTTGAGGCACTGCTTGTCCTTAATCACCTGTAAAGACAACAGGTTATCTTTGTAACTTCATTGATGATAATGATAATAATTTGAGGTTCTTATATACTGCTTCATCACAGCCTAGTTCGCAACCTCGTTCGTAGGTCATCTCAAAGTGATTCACAAGTTATAATCCGTGGTGATGAAGGCTTTTGCAACCAGCCAATACCTTTCTCAACTCCCTATGAAGCATACAGCCGGTGCTGCCATTTTGGTGCTCACAGCTAGCATTCAACAATTCTAGCACTGCCCAACCACTCATTTACAGCTGAGCAGACTGGAACAAGCAGAGTAAAGTATCTTGCTCAAAAATACAACACAGTGACGTTACTTGAATGTGTAACCCATTTCGTCACAAGCCCAGCGTTCTACCGCTAGACAACCGTGCCTCCTTTATCAAAGGTCTATATCCTCTATCAAACAGCATAAAGAATTCCTACCAACTCAGGGGCTTCAAAATGAATAAATTCTATCCATGGTTGGATTTCCTGGCAATTACTTCTCATATGCAAATGATTAAATTATATGGGTGGTTCCCTTTAAAAAACAAGAGATCCCAGAGGATCTTGCTGTCCACCATTGTACCATCTTCATTAGTTCTTTGTCAGTACGATCTTTTCTCTTCTTATCTCTTTAAATCTGTTTGATTGAGTAATGTTACTTTTGATCTAAATGTAATACTGCTGTGTATAAAAGACAACCTTCAAAGTGAGTTTGTCATTTTACATATTTACTATATATAGCTAGTACAGTACTTAATGTGAAAGAAAAAGAATCGATCATTGCAATATGTGAAAGATCTGTTCAGTTCTTCCTTTAGCCATTTCGCTTTTATGATCAGTCTCAAAATATAACATGCACAACGAGGGATCAAGGGGAACTTACATATCAAATTTGAGAAAGATTCCTCAAGTTATTCCTGAGAAAAAGTACTAACAAACCTTCAATGTCAAAATTGAAGCCTGTCTGCCATTTTGTTTATCTGATCAGTCTCAAAAGTAAATATGCTCAACTAAGGACCAAGGGGAACTTACCTATAAGATTTGAGAAAGATCTCTCCACTACTTATTTAGAAACAGCAAAAACAAACATTCATTTTCAAAATCCAAGATGGATGCCTGTCAGCCATATTGTTTATCTTTATCAAAAGTTAACCTGCACAACAAAAGATTAAGGATAACCTGCATATCAAATTTGAAAAAGATCCCTCCAGTACTTCCTGGGATATAGTGACATAGTGACAACAAATTTTCACTATCAAAATCCGAGATAGCTGTCTGTCTGCCATATTATTTATCTGATCAGTCTCAAAAGTTGCCCTGCACAACTAAGGACCAAGGGGAACAAACATGTGAAATTTGAGAAAGATCCCTCTGGTACTTCTTGAGAAATACCAATAACAATAATTGTTTAAGGATGGACGGATAGACGACAGACCACGGACGCAGGATGATTTGATTAACCTACCATCAGATTATGGTGGGCTAAAAACCTAGAGTATTTCGGTTGAAAAGCCCTAACACAATTTTTGTAATTTGACTGTTATAGATGTTTGAAGCTGATATTTGCATACTGCATTTGCTCATTCTTGCTTTCCTTAAACTAAAAATAGAACACATTGCAGATTGAAAACTTATGGTCTTAATAAATGCTTTCCATGACTAGATTAATCAATAATGTTTCTACTACTGTAATTAGTCTAACTATCTGAAATCTAATTGATTGAAACAATAAATGATATAATACTCACTTCTGTGATCCTCTGTAGGAGGACGAATGTTTCCTTGTTAGAGATAATATCCTCTTTCCCTAGTTCCAGTTGGTTCAGGATCTTCACCCAAAGCTTAAGACTGAAGGAGTCAGGATTACTCAGGATTTCATTACATATAGCCAGGGAAACATTGGCATGACTTGGGTTTTCCTAAAAGGGAAACAGTATTAAATGTAAGCAAAACTAAGCTGGTAATCTCATTATAAGGGTATTAGTTATAAGTGCAGTCAAAGACAGGAATGTCTTAGACCTAGTAATAGTTAGGTCATAGAAGACCTAGATAATATAAAAAATAGTGTACAGTTTATAATGAGATACTTGAAGATTATAAAACATTAGAAAAGTAATGTTTCAATGTTAAGGAAAAAGGGCCATTGACATAATGAAGATATAATATTGGAAACACTACAGCAAAATGGACTTACATAAAAGTTAGTTCAGGTTATGATATAGCAGGTTTAATGCAAGTTTGTTAGTGAATTCTGAATTTTTTTATTTATAAACAGTGACTAAGTGACTGTCTTACATCAACAGTTTGATTTTGGTTGTGAAGGAGGAGTTTGGTGCTGGTGAGCTGTATGAAGAGATCAGCCACATTCTCAACGGATACTTCAGCCAGAGGACTGGACATCGGGGCATTCAATAAGATCTTCAGTGTTGGCATGAATGCTTCCTCCACTTTTTCTTGATTAGATCTGCATTAGGCAATCATCAGTCCCAGTAAAAAAAAAAGAAGTATTTGTTTCTTTCTGTCTTAAACATTAATGATATCTTTCTACTCAAGCCCCTAGGACTGTAAGGCTCTTGCTCTGTCCATTTTTTAAAATTCCAATTGGCTTTTAAAACATGTTAATGGTACAATTTGTAGAAAGATGCCAAGTAGTTAGGAGCCAGATGCCATTTGAAGCAAGAGTTTTAATTTTATGAGATGATATATAATGCAAACAAAGCAATACCACAAGCTCACTCTCATGCTAAGCTAAAAGTGAAGAGAAAAAAAAGTCCTTTGGCTATATTTTGAACAAATATCTTTTATATTATATTGTCTCTTTCAAATATTGAATCACTCCCTTATTTTCCATAAGAGTTGTTTTACTTTTACCAATTTACTTAAATGAGACCAGACAACTGACCTTCCAGCAAAGGCATAGACTGGAAAAAATGTGCCAAGGCAATGTCTGAGATGTGTGTCGTCTTCTGTCAGGGGATTGTACCACAGCAGGATCAGATGAGACAGGATCTTAGGGGAGACAACCCTGCCAGACACCAACAGCTTGGCTAAGCCCTCCGCAGCTACGGTACGTAGCTTTGAGCTCTGTATGATATAAACAGTGAGGATTTAAAACCAATCAATCCATTTTGGTAAATCAAGTGGATCAAACTTAAAGTTACCATTTAACACAATGGATTTTTCCAAGGAATATTTACCTGTTTTTGTTAACATGTGGAAACAGCAGGAAATGTTCAAGTTTTTTTTTATAAGTATATGATGGCTATTAACTCTCTCTTATCGTGCTCAACTTTCATAAACAGGTAAATGTACATTAATATTCATCAGCTGAAAATAGTTATGATTGCATCATACACATATGGTAAATGTTTCTGTAATTCTCACAAAAAACTGAACACAGAAATGACTCCCTTAAAGTGCCATATGTACTGAGATTTAAGGGACTGAAAATGTATTGTTTTAATCTTAATCAGTCAGTAGGTCAAATACTAACATCACAGTCGAGAAATCCACTGAGAAAAGCCACTAGATTAGAGGCATGGTTCTGGTTGTCCTGGTCCTTTGTCTGTTCCTCTGTAGTTCCTGGGGAAGAAGGAGCCTCAGAGCTAGTGTCCATTGCCTCACTCGAGTTGTTGGGGTCAGAGTTGGACTTCTGGATTACGTCCATACCGTGCATGTGGAGGACATCAAACATGACAGACAGGGCTGTAGCTCGCACCTCTTCCTCATCTATTTTTGAGGCCTATTCACAAATCATAAACTCGTCTATAGAAATATTCAAGAAACCAAAATAGGGAGTAAGGAAAATCACAGACTTATTTGAACACTGGGTAACATTTCCTGGCAAAATCTGATGAATGAATCAGATATTCATTGCTTTTACTAGTACCTGCAGTTCTTTCATCTGTTTACAACATCAAAATCCATCATATTCTAAGATTGATTAATATATAAATCAAAGATAGGAGAGATGCATAGCCATTTTCCTATTTTGAGTTAAAATTTAGGTTATCAAAGATAATGGAAAAATCACGTTTTATTCTAGAATAAGATTTAAATCTTGGCAGTTCAACAAGTCCTTATTTTTATTTTTTTGAGAATACAATAAACATAGATATAATTTAAATGTAGCTCAAGATATACTCTGTAGTGTATACAGACCTGCATGAAGAGTGGCAGATGTTGGAGAACCAGGTCCTGGTTGATCAGACAGCACAGTCCCAGGGCACGCTGGGCAACAGTACGTAGACGACTGTCCTCGCTCTGGATACCTGGTAACAACTACATACAACAACCAGGGGTCAGTGTAGATATAGAGCAGGGGTTGACACTTACACTAGTCCGCTAGTCCTGGACTAGAAGATTTCAGCAAGGAAAGTGAATCACCTAAACCTAACTGGTCCTTTGGACTTGTGAAATATATGATTATAAGATAAGAATATTTCTTTTCAAAATTTAGAAAACAGCTTCAAATGAGATAAATTGCATGATAATTGTCAAAATTTTCCTATCACATCACCATATCTTTATGGCAGTAATTATGTTAAGTCCCTACAGTAGATCACCACCATGATGTTTCCTTATCAGGATATCTTGGACTAGTTACATTGACGAAGGACCATTAAATAATCAATTCAACTAGTCCTGTGAACTACCAAGCATACAAAGTTGGTGTCTAACCCTGTAGAAGCATAGCTAGGTCATTTTGTAGCTATACCAAGAACTTCTTAAGAAAGCTTTTACAATTGTAATTAATCAGGGATTTATGTTTTTTGTTTTGCATCCATGAATGTTAACACACAGCAAAGTTTTGAAGCTAATACAATAGGTAGTAATATTCACATATTACTGAAACTGTTATTGGTTCTTCCTTTGAATTACACATTAGTAAGTACACATAACAATCAACTAGAGATGACTGATAAAGTCATTCAATGGCTAAAGCAGTTTTGAATCTTCCAAATACTATAATGAGTCAAAAGTGGAACATTTTGTGTAACATACCAATGACTCAATCATCATCTGAAGTGATGGACTAATAGACTTGAGGGTGAGCTTCTCCAACATCTCTGCTACTATGGTTTGACACTTCAGGATGGTCGCCACATCAGTCTGAAAGAAAAGTTCAAAGTAACTTGGGGACAGTTTCGCTTCAAAACATACTCTACCTATCTAAATCATAATAAAATAATTTTTGTGATAATGGTATGTTTTAGGGTAAGGCTTCCAGCATATTATAGAATTAAATCCACTACTTATGATGGCACCCTCCAAAATTTTAAAATGAATAGTCCAATAAACCATTTTCCAAACAAAACAATGGAATTGATTTAAAAAATACAGAAAAATTTTAAATTCATAAAATTAAAGTATTTCTCTGCAGTATAACATAAAAGATGTGAATTTTTAATGTCAAATAGTCTCTACAAATTTTAGGAGATTCTAATGATCAGAATTGCTATAAAAGCTGCAATATCAAGAACTCACCTTTTCTGTCCTGACCTCCTCCTGTTTGGATTCTGCTGCAGTCAATAGTAAGGATTTTTCAGTATCCAGTTCTGAGATGAGTGCTTTAAGTTCTGCAGCCTTAGCAAAGTCCTGGCTACGAACATACTCCTCCAGCTCCTCTTTTGCCTGATTGAGCTTCACTCTCACACCAGCGATCTGTTCCAACATACAGAGTGGATAAACAACAGGCCATCTAGTGGGCATTGACACTCCACATTGCCTATGATAATCAACCTAGCATTATATAACTATCATCGTCTCTAAACCCAACTTGTACTGGATCCAGAGAGAAAACTTCCTCAAGACTGATAAACTTAGTTGTCACTTTAATGACAAAATATTTTATAAATAAAGCTTTTACAAGAAAAACTCAAAAATTCAAAAAAAAAATTGATAAAGACACATTACAGTGTTTTACCATTGATACTTCTTTGTCATTTAATATTTTTCAAAATTTTCAAAATCTAAAATTCTGCAATTTTTATTTTACACGATAATCCTATAATGAAGAAATATGAGGTGATGTAACATCAGTGTTTTCTTATTATTGCCTGTCCTCTTAATGGAGGTTAGTTTCCAACAATATTACCTTGATATCATTTTGCCTTCTTGCATCATCATCCAGGCCCTTCTCTACCACAGTAATTGGTTCACGGATCTCAGAGATGGTCTCTGCGAAGTAGTTAATAGCCCCATCTGAACTGCTGTGGAGCCCACACAGTCGGGGCACCACATACTTCACCAGGTGGTGGCCAATGTGGTCAGCCATCAACATGTCGTGAAACAACTTTTCAACAGCTTTTCTGTGAACAAAAATACAGAGAATGTTCGCTACATCTAATATTGCTGCATTATAATATTTTTAAAGTAAAATATATTCCATGTTGAATTTCTTATGTTCCATATTACAAATTCATTAATCTCATCATTTGGCCTGCTCTGTGATGTAATCATCTCACCTTTATTGTCATGATCAATTTCAGGAAGTTAATACTTCAAACATTCATTTTAAAATTGTCTATTAACACTAACGCTTTTAACTTTGATAAATAGTTGAGTGATGTCACTCAAAACACTCTACTCTGACGTGTGCTGTATGAGAATGAATACCAACTGAAATTAAAATTCACTGCCAGAATGGAATTTTTTAAACATGAGTGGCCATGTCTACTCATTCTAAATTTTTTAGACAGGTTTAAGTTTACATTACAACAAATGGTATACCTGGAAGCATTGTCTGCCAGTTCCATGAGTTCTACAAGCAATAATAACTGCTTAAGGATAAACTCTTTCTCAACTTGATCTTCCAGGTCCTCTACTGCCTTTAGACTGTCTACAAAACTACAACGGAACAAGACGATAAATTAGATGAGATGTACACATAAATGAATAAATCATCAAATAAAGGAATTAACATTTGGTATTAAATCTAGGTCTTTTCATAAAGTTAATGGTTTCCACCCCTCTGTATTTTAGTTGGTTGGTTTTCACTACACAATTGATGATAATTTGATTCTTCACCCCCCCCCCCCCCAAACCTGCAAACAAACCACCATCCCCAAATTTTTCTACTATCCAGGCTGAGATCTTTATTAGTCATAAAAAAATCACCTACAAAAGAATAATTCCCGCTACATTTACAACAGGAATTCAACTGAAGTGGAGTGCACCTGTCGGTGCTGGTGGCCATTTTGATTTTGGGATCTAATTCATATTCAAACTTGAGAGGTCATTGTTATTATGGGAAAGTTTCATAAAAATCAAAACATTCCTTCAAAAGCTATTGTATGGAAACTATTTGTAAAGATGTTGCCACCAATAGTGTTGTCCCTATGTCATCTTAGCTTTACAGACAACAAAGAGGTGTTCTCCCAATTCCTAGATTGATATGTTCCATAAATACACAGATAGATAACATCATTTAGTTTTGTTACCATCATTGAGGTTTGCTGCTTCAGACAGAAGACATGTATATAGAGGATCTTACATGAGTGACCATGTCAAATTGAATTTTATTAAATGAGTTCAACAATTTGATATGACACTAGCCTTTAGGCGAGTGTCATATCAATTTCTTGAACCAGTTTAAGAAATTCAATATAACATGGACACAAGCGTAAGATTCTATTTATCACATGAAATTTATGATTTAAAGAAAACTTCAAAGGTTATTAGAATTCTGTGTTGTCAGCTGACTCTATATAGGAAAAAAAAAATACTCTGATCATAGTACTGTAGTTCTGCACAGTGCGAAGTAGTTCCAGATGTTTGTTTTTAAATAATGAACAATTTAAAAGTAATACTGAGATAATAACCATTTCAAATTCATATTCCCTGTAGTGGTGTAGGAATTTTCTCCTTTCGGTTTGACCAATCACTGCACCTTTAGGTTTTATTACACATTACACATGTGTATTTATGACAAGGCTGTATGACATAGTAAAATGAGTCAGTTATGTGATAAAAAGAACTAAGTATGGTTTCCACCGTCTGTTACCTTGTAATGTATCCACACAGCTTGAGACAGTTAGGTAGTACTTTCTCCAGCTCCTCCTCCCCCTCTGTACCCTTACTGTGAATGTGTTTACATAGAGTCTGCCAGTACATAGCACTCTCACAGGTCAGCTTCTCAAACGGGATCAGGATACTACAACCAACATGAATCAAAAATATTTCTCCCATAACTGCTATAGGTTTCATCATTCCAAGCCCATTGTTTAATGAATGCTTTTATTTCACCTAAGTCATATATTACTTTAATTTTATAAATGGGAGAAACAATATCCAACTCCTGATCAATTGTGATTTAATGATGATAAATATCTTTTCTCACTTGTTCACCCTTTCACCACTGTAGACGATAATGGACTCATCCAGGTCAATGCATGGTAGAGTCTACCAAAGTTACTAAATGGTTATGGGTCATGTACAACCTACTAATATTTTAAAATCTACTGGAAAAAAAAAGACATTTATTTTCAAGTAAAGAGTGAACATACTTGTCATCAAGAAGATCAAACTTCTCAACCAAATCCTGGAGTGGTGATGGTTTGAACAGAGCATACAGTGCTAGCTCACAGGTTTCTGAGGATGTTTCTACATCCAGACTGGTTAGCAGCTCCAAGGCATTGCCCTCCAACATCCTAAGCCATGCCTGTAGCAGCTTGGCAGCACAAGCATCTTTAACAGAGTCTAAAACAAACACAACTTTCTTTACTATACCATAAAATCAAAAAAATAGCTACATTATTTTCTTACTATACCCTAAAACCTCAAGAATATGCTTACTTTTAAATTGCAAGGCTGTCATATTTTCATTTCATTTTAGAAAGCCTTTTATTGTCTGTGAATTTTTTTTAAAAAACATTGTAACGAAATACTGTAGTCCTTCCCTATCCAGGATAGGCTGTCATGCTTCTTTCCCATCGTTCGGGGTAAAACACATCAATAAAACAAGTGTTCTGATTGGTAGACTTCAAACTGGTGATGTTCAATGAGAACTCTTGTTTCAATGTTGTGTTTGACTTACAGAACTACTGGTCAAGGCATTAGAAGCTCTGTCATTATATCATAAGTAAGTTGTATAAGTAGAAATATGCACAAGCATCACCTGCCATGTTATATCCATTAAACTCCTTGTTTAACAAAATGACATTCTTCTGGTGCATTCTAGAAATAAAATATATTGCTTTCCAAACTGTTTGACTAGTCGAACAGGTCTTAAAATTTTCTATGATTTAGTGACAGACCAGGTGAACTGATAGTTTACTAAGAAGAAAGTGCTGGTAAATAACTTCAAAGCTTAAGGCCTGATTTAATTAAAACCTATTTATCTGCACTTTTTAATCTGCAAAATTTTCCATTTAAAGTAGACAAACTGCTGGTTCTACATCAATGTAAGGGCCCCAGATCTTCCCCCAGTTACCTGCAGTGTCAGTCAAGCCATCTTGGAGAAGCTGGATACGGTGAGCTATAGACATAGCTTTAATGTGGACTTTCTCTCCCATCACCATGTAGGCCATCTTCCTGACTGTATCGTTGACATCCCTGGTACGGCTCAGTATAGCAGGTAATGTCTTTGTAGAAGGGGCGATACAAGATAGGACTGCACGTCTGACGTCCGGACTAGTGTCAGCATTGATCAGGAATAGGTACGCTTCAAGGTAAACAGAATAGTTATACTACTGAATGATAAATAAGAGATATAGCATTTCTCTATCAAATTATTCAATTGTCATGCTAACACAGGGTTTGTATAAAACATTTCTTTAATTTCTAAATTTCTTCAGACAATTTAACTTGTTTTCTGGTATTTTACGTCCTATTAACAGCTATGGTCATTTAAGGATGTGCCAGGTAAAGCCAGAGTATCCAGAGAAAAAAACCACAGACCTGCTGCCAGTATCTGGTGACTGCCCCACATATACCTTGAACCCACGACCCAGTAGTTGATGGTTAGTGGTAGCAGAATACCAAAATGCAGAGAAGATTTAGAATGGATGATAAAACCTACCTTTAATGACAGGGCAGTTGTCATCATGTGGATCCTGAAGACGTGCCAGCGCCATAACAGCATGGAAGCGAACCACCGGCATTTTGTCACGGAGCCTCTCCAGCATGCTCTCATAGATCTTATCATACAAGTCATCATCTATCTGAGCATTCTCACCAAGGTTGCTTAGCAGCTTGTTGATCATCTGACAACATCGGAATCTCACAGCTTTGTCTTTTGCAGAGTGAACCTGTAAAATGGTGTCCAATTTACAGAGAGTGATATCAATATAAGTGCTTCAAAAGCATTTGATGTTTCCATTAATTGAATAAAGTATATGGTCATCATGCTATAAATGTTTGTTTCTTAAACAGAGTACACCAAGATCATCAGAGACAAAGCAGGAGCTGTGTTGCCCTCGACACTGAGAAGGGGACTTTTCATGAGTCAACATCATTGTTATCTTTACTTGGCAGATCCCATGACACCCATTCAGAAGACAGACAACACAGTGGAAAAGTGTCTAGTTGCACCTTATAAGTTGTCTTTCATTAATTCAATAAAGCTGACTCATATTTAAGAAATGAGTATGGAGAAATGGACGTATTCAGATTTTTTAAACATTGAATTCATGCCAGTATGGAAGGTACAAAAATTCTACTTCAAGCCCATTAGACATATTTGTACATCATTGCAAGATGTGTAAAATGAAATGAATAAACCTTCCATTTTCTATGTTGAGAATAGTTTTGAAATACTACAAGCTAACTCAGTACTTTCAGAGTAGTGAAGATTTTTCCATAATGTACTAGTAAATGACTTAAGCTACTTTTTATGTAAATACAATGTAGTACTATGTATTATACCTGAAGAAGAAAAGTGAAGACTTCCATGAGCAGGTTATTTCCGGCGACATTGTCTAGTGTAGAGTTTACACTAGCATGAGGAGCTTCCTCTGGCTCAATAGATGTGATGAATTTAGTGATGAAGTCAATGGTCCTTTCAATAGCTGGTTCACGAGTGAACACTGTCATCGAATATTTCATCAGCAAATTAAATTCTGACCAGAAAGCAGCAAACTCAGCCTGTATGAAAATGAGGAAGAAGCTTAGATTATCGATGACACAAGTAAAGTATTTATATTAGGAGAGTTATTCCTCCATTTAAATGCATGATATAATTTTAATTATCTATAAAGCAATTCAAAATCATTTATATTTGATAAGAGCCAAAATTCAGTTAAACTTATATAAACCCTAACCTGATCTTAACATATATGAGACCACATGTTAAGAAATTTAAAGGCTACCAGAAACAACAACTAGGCGAGTGATTTCTACAATAATGTCAATATTTTTGTGTGAATGTTGCTCTTCAAACAATTTTGTCACATTATTTTTACTGCAACACATTTTATTTCACTGGTAAAAAAATAATGATCTGTGATTTAATTACCGTCTCTTGCAAATTGTGATTTACTTTCCCTACGTATACCCTAACCCAGTTCTACCGTAGTTAATGTCAGCCAAAATAAAGTAAATAATAAGCTGCCTGCTCAAGCATAATTCTGGCAGGGCCCATTGGCAACTTAAAACTGAATCTAGCCTTTCCTTTCTTTCTCTTTTTGAATTTGTCAGTCTTTGTTTTTATTTAAAAAAAAAAAAACTTAAAATGACACACTGATCTCAACTCATGGATTAATCATTTCTTTTATGCTCTACTCCAAATTACCTGTTTGAACACTTTTTGAAGGGATTTAATCAGTTGACCATGTCCCTGCATGCTGTTCTGGCATTGGTTGAAGATTTCCTTCATACTCAATTGCTTTTGGGATGGCATTTTTTTTATTATTTATCAGCCTTTAATTTATCTGAAAAATCAAAAGGAAAAATAAAACCAGTACAAGTTGACAACACATTTCTAACCTACAGTACAATATTTATTGAGGTTTTGGAGGTAAAACAGATGTAAGTATTAATATATATAATTTTATACCACATTGTGTACTGTGCTGCAGTACCAGCTGATTTCATGATTGATAATAACATAGTGGAACTGGACTGGGTCAATCGTCGGTGACCAGATAGATCAAATGGTAAGGGCGTCCGTTTAAGAGTTCAGAGGGTCATGTGTTTGAGCCCTGGTCTGGCTGTGCTTTTTGATTTTCCCACTACTACTAATAAGTAAATTCCCATCTTAGTTAATGGCAATGTATTTGCCTCTTTTACAAAAATTCCCTTGACAATATTTTAGCAACTTTAGAAAAAGTAAGCACCATCATAAATATGTTAACTATTAAAACAATATAACATGCAGTACTTTTTACTGCAAGTATTGTAACATTCTCTTGTTTTTGTTTGAATAAATGAGATGTGAGGAAAACTGAGGTTTATTTATAGATGATCTCTGCTTGGCCTGATTACGGTATATTTCAGCAATTTTCGTTCAAGAATCCTTCCGCATTTGGACAAACATTTTAACTTGCACATTGTTTGGTTTTGTGTCAAGTGTGTTGGTATTTTAAATTTTAAGATTCAACAGCATATTTCTGTACTGTAGACCCTATCGGAGGTCTTGGGTACCGAAACGTCCAAGATACTTTTATTACAATAGCGGGAATAATAAGTCTTGTTCAAACAGAACAGTTATAAGGGGCATATGTTAACAAATTCGATATGAAAAAAAACAACATTTAAATGATAAAAACCGGCCTATTACTATTAGCCAAATATGGCAGTTATACGGGAGAGCGAGACGGCGGGAAAAGAAATTGCAAACAGTAAATTTGATATAAATCAGACCCCAGGAAAGTTCTCGATAATATATTAACATAAATCAATATCATAGGTAATTCTTGAGTGCCCCAATCAAATATTTATCCTACAATATACAACAAAATGTGGTATTATTTACCAGAGATCCACCTCGTCATTTAAACTTTTGCGCCGTTCACGTCAGTTCCGCTAGGGGAGATAATCAAGTTAGGTATTTTATAGTCTTGCAACAGTCCCAGTTCCTTGATGCATAAAAAAATCGCTGTCTTTTTATGGTACTTATTTTCCGTAAATTTATTAATTTAATTAATAGTTATTCAATTCTTCAATCGTTTATATTTTTTTCTCATTTTCGCTATTGATAATAATCAGGAAAAAATGTGATTTCTATTCATTAAAAATTTAAGTTAATGGTAACGTAAATTAGCCTTTATTGATACCTAGTTTGACTGACGGAGTTTTGTTGAAAGCGTGTATTAGTTTCAGGACTATTTGTTTTGTACCGTGACATTTTTTTTATGTTCTGTCTGGTTATTAAAAAAAAAGAGTAAATACTTTTCCAAGCTCTTATTATGAGATTACCCAATTTGTTAAAGCGACTATTACCTTAGATTTCGCCCTCATGAAACGGGGAATTCGACCTGTGAATGATAAAATATATCCATTATAAAGCGATACACGCCCCGATACCGATAGCGGATCTCTTTGAAAAAATGACAACCTTAATGTTTATCCTTTGTACCATACATATAACATGTATACTAAGTAAGCCATATCCTACAAATATATCTTTGTAAGATTTCAGTGTTATATGGGATCTTACCGTTGGTATTACATTGTACTTCTATGACTCTAAGATATATATTTAAAATGTACATTATATGTAATATAATTTATAATGATACAAAGGAATTTTGCACACAGTGTCAAGTGACAGTAATGAAAACATATGAAATGTCTGAGAATCCATCAACAACTTTCACGAAGACGAAGTGATTAAAGTTAAAATGTCCTCCAT
>JAULCA010142179.1:3926-21173 GCA_032360845.1 Crassadoma gigantea | reverse complement strand
AAAAAATAATTTTACCTCCTAAACTAAAGGCAGATTTCTTCAGAGTCCACAATGAGAATTCAAGATATTTACCAATATGATTTAACAGGAAATATTTGTTCTAATGTCTTTATCAAAATGCTCACTCCGAACTGTATGCTACCTGAGGTTTACTGTAAATATTATTAGTTAGATATTTCTAAACATTTTCTTTGGGTTGGTAAGTCATAGTTATTGTAGAAAAGGTTCCTGATTTGGACCTGGTCATTTGTCTGAAGAAGTTAACACCAGGGATGGGCAATCAGTTTAAAATCATAATCGATAATCGGTTTGTAATTGGAAGTAGTAAACCAATCAATGATCGACTGGTTTATCAGTTCATGATTTCATGGGACTGAATACCAACATAAAGTGAGAACACTACCATAAGATCAACAGAGTTGTTAACTATACACCATGTTTAGTTTTTTTTATAATGAATGGATTTCAAGCAATTTTTACGCAGTTTTATTAGTCATATAATAAAAGTCATAAGAATTTATAAGTTTCAATAGTTTTTTACATTGAAAATATTAACACTTGGAATTCAATGAAGGGCTGATTATATCGATAATGGAATTTGTAATCGATAATCGGAAAGGTCAAACCGATCGATTTTCTAATCTAATCGATCGTAAGCCCATCATTAGGTAGCACAGTACATGTACATACTGTACTTATCATCGAAACATCACACATAAATATTAAAACTGAACTTGTTGTGCTATATGAGCCTTTAAAAATGTGTCTGAAGATGTTTGTTTAAATTACATTCATTTTTGTATTGTACTCTTTACTGTGTTGATTTGATCTTATGTTTCTGATTCGGATTGCACAACATTACTCTTGTAATACTTAATACCTGTAAATTTACCTGATGACCTTGAGAAGTAGAGGTCAAGGTCATGCTTAATTCATGTACACTTACCCGGTCTTTCAGCATTTTTTCTATCATATCTATGTTTATTTCCCGGGCAGACGTTGGTGGCATGAATCTAAAACAATATAAGCAGAATTGTGTTTCTAGAGTTGAATGACTAGAGAACAGTAAATAGAGTTGTGTTTCTACGGTAAGGCATTTAACATACTCAGAAATCGCCTCAAATCTTCTCATCTTAAAATATCTTCTTTTATAGGGAGAATTGAAATACA
Source organism: Crassadoma gigantea (assembly GCA_032360845.1). NCBI lineage: Eukaryota > Metazoa > Mollusca > Bivalvia > Pectinida > Pectinidae > Crassadoma > Crassadoma gigantea. Next base: position 20,003 of record JAULCA010142179.1, on the reverse strand, counting down.
TCAAACTATGCAAAATGTAATCAGTGTGAACCCAAATTGGAAAACATGCTTTTGAATACTCAGCATATTATGTTATGAAAGGAACTCCTATAGCATGTCTTCGCATATTAATGTTATTAATCAGGAAAATAAAAAAACATTAAATGCAATATTTGGACGAAATTCAAATAAAAAATGTATTTTTTAGAAGTAAAATGTATGATTAATTATTTTTTCAATTGATCTAAAATAATGCAAAACTACATGATGTGAGTATCTGTTGCTACTTTGAAAAAAGTGATGTGAAATTTTGAGGGTTAAAATACTTTTTTAATAAAGTATTGAGCTCAACACATATCTACATACATATATATATATAGACAGTAGATTTTGCTTAATATCACTTCTCATTTGTCAGATGACAACATATTAACCAGAAGGTGACATAATGAGAAAAAAGTATTTTTCTGACCTCTTCAGCTGTCAAAAACTCGGAAGTGACCATATTTAAATGTCTAAGTGATATGGTGTTACAAAGAAGATTATTTTAGTAAAAATATTTGTAAATGACACATTTTTTTCTTTGTTAACAGTAAAATAATTGTAATTTTTTCCTTGTTAAAATATGCAGCTAAAATTCTTACTGAATCAGATGGTGCAGTGCGATCATACATGATCCAATACTGCCTAGATTGACCTGTAGTTGTCAGCATTTTATCAATATTGTATATAAAAAAATCCAATGTATTATAAATTTACCTCATTGGGCCGTTGACGCGTTTTTCTGGACTGGCGATTCTGGCATCTTGACCATAGAACTTGTCCAAGAAGTCCAAGTATTTGACCGTTCCATTAGGATTTTTTTCAACCTAAAGTAACAGTGCATCAAAAAATTTTAAGAAACTGAATTCCGGTGAAATTTCCGTGATGAGTTTAAAACATGCTTTTAAATATTAACATCTTTCAATGTTGATTTTATAATCTGGTAACCATTTAAGTATAAAATTTGAAGAGTATACATGTATAAAAAATAATTACCTAAAAAATTATACATAGTAAGTCTCAAACTTCTTTTTGTTTTAATTTTAGACAGTTAACATTTTTATTATTCAGATTTTTCTTTATTTCAAATTTTGTTTTAGAATAATTGCAATTTGTTAACCTCATTTTTTGACCTTATTTTTAAAAAGTTCAGAACTTAAATAATGAGTAATATTTTTTTATAAGTAATCTTATCAATTAAAAAGGGGGGAGGGATGTAATATATTGACATTTGTGAAGGAAAACAGGGTGTATGGCATTAAGAAATAATTTTTGAAAATGTATTTTCTAAAGAATGACTAAGAATCCAGAAATTGATCAAGGTTATAAACCATAAGTTCTAAAGTGAATAAATCTACTTTTTGACATCGCAAGTGAACATAGCATATTATTGTGTAGGTTTCATAATAATTTCTACAGTGTGTTGTTTAATGAAACACACAAAAAGAAAAGAAAAAAATAATATTTCCCAAGAGGTATTTTTATAATAACATTTAACCTGTTTAATTTTAACTGTTCTATTTTAAAAATGTATTTTATTTGTTCTAAATTACCTTTTTAAATCTTCAAACATTATTTATACATCGCAATAGCATCTATAATGAGATAAAATATTAAGGAACAGACACATTTTTAATATTCATTATTTTGTTAGCTTGCATAAAATACTACTCCCAGTTAAAACTTTCACCTAAGTAAAAATTGGTTTTAAAAGGAAGCTTAAAATAATTTAAATATCATTTAAAAATTTATTTGAGTAAAATTTACCAATATATCTAAGCTTTACTTTTTGTTAAATATTTTGAAAATTTTATTTAAAAGGTACAATCTTTAATAAAAGTTAAGCAATAGAATGGGTCACGTACAGTATAAAAACATCACACCAGTTATTTTCAGAATCTTAATAAAAAAAATCTTTTTTTCCCTTTTTACCAGGACATGGCTATTTCCTGTTTATTTTCTGATTTGAAACATTTTAGTTTTTTTTTTATCAAAATTTTTTCCGCACTTATTCATTATTTTCAAATTGGAAATATTATTTTAAACTTTATCTCAATTAAGTCAACGCTCTAACTTCATTGGGTTTTTTTACATTTAAATTTTTAAAATGAATAAATATATTCACATTCAAACAACTGTAAAAAAAACAATTGGAAAAACTGTTTTAAAAAATGACAAAAAGCAAAACAAATATTATCATTATAATTTTGCAAAGATAAAGGAATTTTAGAGTCTAAGGTACAATTTACAAGTTTGTAATTTTTAATCAGATACTTCATCTTTTTCTAAAATGAATTCTAATTTTACAACTGAGTAGTAAATGCAGGAAATCATGAAACAATCAACAACTCAACATATACAAGACAATATTAAACAATGGCAGAGCAGCAGTCACCAATCAGGGGAGAATCCATTTACCAAAGGAAATAGGAAGGGAGGGGTCATTATCTTTAGGGTGTGTGCTTCTGCAACTGGAAAAATTGCAAAGAGGACTGAAGATTAGATAGAGGATCGGGAAGAAATCTACTAGAGGGACACACAATGCTTGGTGGAACTTTTATATGGTTTTCAGAAGCAATGTTTTATTCAACATAATGAAAAAGAACCTTTAACAGTGACTTCAATACTATCTTGATTTATTTGATTTCTTATGTAAATATTGAATTGTACCCTATAAAAAAATCAAAGGCAAACATGTAAAAGAGGAAAATTTAACACATTTATGAACTTGCAAGGAGAGTTTTAAAATTTAAGCGACTCTCAAAACTTGGATATATAGTAAAACATCAAATTGCCAAAAAAAAAAAATAGTTATAGTGTAAATAGGCAAAAAAAACCAAAATAATATACAAGCAATATAAATTATTAAAGCAGTAGATAATATATTTCATAACAAATCCAAGAAAACAATGAAAAAAATAAATGATATATTTTTAAAAAAGTTCAACAAAATTCTCACCAACGCATATCATAAATGAATAGCAATATTGGTTTTAGGTTGCAATATGAAATAAGCTGAACGCACTGTTCTGGAAAAGGCTGATGCTATCTGACATTAGGATGACATGTACGCAAAGCCAACACATTAAACAGATACAGTTAATGTTCATTTTTTTATAAACTGTCCCCTTTGTCAGTTGTCTCTGCTATTTCACACAGCTATTTTAAAGTCTAAGTTTAACTTAATCGCCATTCAGAGATGTAATGAATACTTTCTTTTTTTTGACCAGAAAAACTTAACTTAAATATTAGAATTTATTTTCATTTTTAATATATTAGTCTGAAACAAACTCACACTTAAATTTTGTACTTTAAACTTTTTCATGCTTAAACTCTAGAATAATTCAATTTCAATGTGGAAATCTGGCATTTGCGATCAATGCTTAACATGAGTTGTAGAAACAAAATATTGCGTTAATTATTACAAGCAATCTATGGTATAAATTTTTTCTGTAAGGCTGTATATGTATTTCTTTTTTAATTCTAAAGGAATAAACTGAAATATTGTACATACCCAGGTACTCCCCTGGTATATATATTTCTTTTCAAATGAAGTTAAGGAAATAAATAAAAGAAAGAACTTCTTTTCAATAAAGTTTGTGCTAAAATTTACAGTAAGGGAATTTATCAAAAACGAAAATTTAAAAATATTTTGTTTTGTATTTTTTTTCAAAAGGAATAAAAAAAACCTAGAAAAAAAAATACATTCCATGTCTATGAAATTTGTATTGAAAATAATGTACTTATGTATTACAAAACATTTTTCAACTTGTACATGTATCATATTTTCCCTTCAATTACATCTCTGACATTCTGTATTACATTTGCCCTGTCATAGCCGATAGTCAGGAAGGGTGAGTTATTTTTAGACAGACAGACACTACAGATGCCACCGTAGCATGGGATAATATTGCACGCCACCACACGCCATGACGACATGAACACCAACACAGATCACAGTGAAAGCGCCATGTCATTCATGATACCTTTGCCAAAACTGCTTCAAACTGCTCTGTGGTGAGACGACAACAAAATGACTCGAGAACGCGTCGAAACTCGCCCTTAGTAACGCTCTGATTTTGTTCAATATCGTAAGTATGAAAGCCCTGGAATTAAACAATAAGTAAAAAGGATTAGTACCACAGCCCTATTAGCTACTAACCTATTCTATCTGGAAACGATGCCTATTGCCTTCTTACCTTCCATCTGATCAACCTGTTTTTTTTCCAGTATTATTGTAGGTAAATGCAGAAAGGTTTTATTATACCTAGCTTAACCTAGTTACTTATCTCTTTATAGCTCATTATTCTTGCATATTTAAACACAAAATTCAGTACTACATACTCTATAGCTATTTATTCTTGCAGATTTATAATAATTAATAAAAATTCTAACTAGAACATTTGGTAAAATTTTACATTCAGTATTCCCTGAGTTAAATATTATCTTTTTTTCAAAATCTTGATTTATTTTATTTTTAGACTATTTTTATATTACTTTGTAAATAAACTAACTTAGTTCATACATTAACGTATAGATATGTGTTCAACATTTTTTTTTTTATTTCATTTTTTTTTTTGTTTTTTTTTAACTCTGAAATACAAAATATTGTTGAATTGCAAATTATTGTGCACTTTCAAATTTTTTAATAATTAAATCCCTCTCAAAAACTGACAAATACACTGTATATGAATAAAAATTAGATGATAATTTTTTAAGACTTCTAAAATAAAATAAAAAATATTAAAAGAACGAAAAAAATATTCAATAAAAATCATGACTCATGTTTTTTTTTCTTTTTTACTTTCTATCTAATTATAATCAGAAAAACCTGACATTCACCATGAGGACTGTAAATAAACATTGATGAAATGATTGCAGTCGCCAGCCTCTAGACCTACAGCTGATTATCTGAGTTCAACATCCAGCAGCTTACTAGCTTCATACAGTAACAAAATTAAGAGCAGCTAGCTAAATATATTTAATAAATGTAAAGTTTTGCAAGATTTGCATAAAACAGTATAAGAACATTTAAATCACAATTGCACTGATTCATAACAATTATTTTTATCAATTTATAATTATGACATAATGAAAGACTATATTTTGACTGTATCTTGGGATGACAGTTTTTTTACAGAATTTTACAAACTTTTTTAAACAATTTTTTATCTCAAAAATATATACATGCATTTAAAAATTACTTGATTTGTTTTTATGATTATGAATTAAATATATTTCCTTTTTTCCATCTGGAATCCTACTTTTATTTTATAATTTAAATATATAATTTTTTTCTATAGTGTGAGATTATTTAAAATGATATCAACTCTGATTTCATATTCAGAAAAAAAAGAAAGGAACTTAGATTAATCTGACAAAATTAAAGCCACCAGAAAAAAATCTTGGCTTATCACTAATTACTTTAACTTATAAAGACATATCATTCACAATTTATTAAAGCATCTACAAGGAATTACACAGGGAAAAACTAGTATAAGGCCACATTTAAAAAATATCTGTTTCCAATCTCCCAGCTTCACTTTGGTATGAAGGTTAAGTGAGTGGTTTTATTTTTTAGTCTTTATTGAAATATGAATATATCATTATTTTTTTATTATCTTTAATATTGTATTACTCATCAGGTACTTGATATGGACAACAATAATTACTACATCAATAATATAACCACTATGAAAATCTTTAAATAATTGAAAAATATTATTGAAAAGTGAAATGCTAATACATTATGTAGTAAATAAATATGAAATTATTGATTTATCTTTTTTTTTTTATTATCTTTAAAATGTTTCTTACTCACCAGTTACTTGGTATGGATAACAATAATTACTACATCCATAACATAACCACTATAAAAATCTTTAAATAATTGAAAAAGATTATTGAAAAAAAGTAAAACGCTGATAGAATTTATTTCTTTTTTCATTTTGTACATTGATAAAATGATATTTAAAGTAGGGTACTTTACATGGTTTCAGGTAGGGAGAGAGGAAACAAAGCACATTTTTATTATAGCCTAATATCATATTGAATATTGATATGGTATATAGGATACATTATCTATCTAGAAGTAATATCTGGTTATATATTTTTCGTATACATTAATACATAATTCAGCTCTGGTTTTCAATGATATTAGATATATATGTATAAAGTACTATGATAATTAGATGTTAAGGATAAGAATATCAGTTGAGAAGAAAATTGTCATCAAAAACAGTGATTTAAACCAGTTAATATGACATAGATTTAATATGATAAACCAAATTTTAATAAAGAATTTTTATTTGGATTTAGGCTATTAAAATGTTAAAAGAATGAAGATATAAATGAATTTTTGCTTATTTTTAATGAACTATCTTATACATGTTTCGAGGATATACAATACCTTACAAATACTTATTATGCATCCAAACACGTATCAATAATATAGTTGATTAATAAATTAAGCATTTGAAATGTTTCATAGAGGTGAATTTGTAAATAGCATGCATATACATACAAGATTTTAATGAAAATGACTAATTACATTTGATTTCATTTAGTTTTTAATTCAACAAAATTTTGCATCAATATGAAATCATGCTGAATAATCATTCAATTTAAATCCAAAACAACTACCACAAAGTGAGAAACTTTAAGAAAATCATATCTACCTATAACCACCAAATGCTACTTAGCTACACCTTCAAATGCAATCATGCATGAATTTTAAAAGAACTTAAAGGAAAGCTTTAAAAATATTTAGGTACCCATGCAGAGTTGAAAGCGATTAATTAAAGAGTTGAGTGTATGCAATAAAAAATGACATACCTGTATAATATTCTGGTGATTGGCTCTCACCTTCTCTCTTAACATTGCCTCAACTTCAATACTTGACATGCTACCATTTGGAGAATTCACTCCCATGTCTGAGGCTACAGGAGACCCTGCTAAAAACAGAAAGAACATAATTTTTTTACAAAATTTTCAAACAAGAATGTTTACAGTTAAACATCTTCTGGTATTTAGAATCAGGCCAAAGAGACTGTTGTGCTTCTCATCTTGGCTATCAAAACATTTGAGTCAGAAGGTAGGAATGAATGCAAACCTCCTTAAGCATGACAGATCACCTCTAATAAGAGACCATCTCTAACAAGATGAAAACTCCATTCAAAATATTTTCACGTTAATTGAACCTGTATAAAGAGACCACCTGTCATAAGGGACCACCTTATGGATCTTCTGACAGTGGTCTCTGAATGCAGGTTTGATAGTGCTAATCTAAAATTAGCCAAAATGAGTCCAGGGTGTAGGTATGACTTGAACTAGGGTAGGTAATGAAAGATTGAATTGGAACTTATGTACATGTACTACATAAGTATGGTTTATTAACAAAGACAAGTTTATTTATCACACACAAGTATATAAGTACATTGTATATAAGAATGTAAACTATGTATATAATTCTTGTTTTATAGTTAATTTTCTTGGGTGTATTCAGCTGTGGTACAATTTCATTTGGGCAGTTACTGATTTTGTAATTTGTAATCCCCAAGAATTTCATTCCGGGGTACATATATGCTTCTTTCATACATTGCCCGGTCAACAGCTATGATACAGCTGGCCGGGTATATACATAAAAGTTATTTTTAATAGTACCACAGCTGTTATATCCCTTAGCCCATATTTAGGTAAAACGTTTCGGAAATAAATATTATTATTTGCTATAAATCTCAATCTGCCTTCCAGTGTTTTGTTAATAAGAATTTATATGTAGTTAGATTTTATTTTTTCTTTCTTGAAATCTTTCAGGTTTGAATTTTAATTAATTCTAGATAAGTTCATAGTAGCAATGTATGAAAATGGCATACTTCAGTGAGCACTCTTTTACATTACTTGAAATACAAGTTAGATAAGGATAGAAATTTGCCTTTCACCAAAGCGGTCAGGGTTCCACTCCCCTATGAGAACAGGTATATGTATGCTGTCACCTGCCCAAAGAAGTGGGTTTCTTCAGGAACTCAGGTGGGAGGGGGAGTAAAGTAGAACGAAGACCAACATTTATAGCTAATTCATAGCAATACATACACGTAAATTGATATCTTTAAAGCTTTATTTCCAATCTTATCACATTTTGATATGAGACCAAAGTTTCCAGCCCTGCAATCTACACAGCTTTATAACTAAGGTTAGGGATAAAACACTCACCATGAGAAGATGAAGAGCCAACATGTTTGAGTCTGGATTGGTCTCTCAGTCTTGTACTTGGTCTGGCAGTGAACTGCACACCTGTGCTCGCTGGCAGCAGACCTGGCATTGTGGTCGCCATGTTGACCTATGTAGTAAAAGGATTTTTTTTTAAGAGCATGTAAAAAAAATATGTTACTTATAAAATCTGTGAAGTCTTGACTTCCCTTCAAAATAAAGTTACGTACTGTCCAATCCCTTCAATTTTAAGTACATTGCACCCTATCAAGGAAATCTCCTTCATTCAGTTTGGTTGATTAACTCTGAGGGCATGACAGGAGTGTAGCTAGCCTTTGCTCGGAGTAAATTCATTTAAAAGCACGCCCAGGGCAGGGCTTTGACAGAAGGACAAGGGAATAAAACAAGCAGAGCTTTTATTTTGTGTTTTCTGTTTGACAATTCGGTGGATTCACCTGTGTCCAGTGTATAGACAGCTACATGTATGACACTTCTCACTAGGACATGTAGTAGATCCCTCCCTAGCCCCATGGTCTGTATATATACCCGGGTAGGTATCATACATATAACACAAACATATTTTGTGGTGGTCAGGTGGCGCAGTGGATAACACACTTGCCTTTCACCAAGGCCACAGGGGTTCGATTCCCTGATCAGACATGAGAAGGTAGGGGTGCACCAGGTGGTTTTCTTCGAGTACTCTGGTTTCCTCCCACATCAAGACCCCCAGTGTGCTAACATTCAGGCCAGCAAGAGTGATTAACATAAATTGTAATGACTTCGTTGTTTCATAATTGTGTAAAATAAATAAAGTTTATATATTATATTTCTATATACAGACTGTTGATGTTGACCATCTGTGCCACAATCATGTTCCTTTACATTTTATGTCACATTTCAATAATATATAATGCACGAAGGAAATATCACACTGTTACTTTGCATTTCTTGTTTGTATATTTTGACTTTTTTGTTAATTCAACAAAACTAATTAAACCAAAAATTAATTAATTGAAACATTTGAATTTAACTGTGATCTCATGTAACAGGAACTATTTTGTTTACACTGATTAGAATTGCATGTAGTTTAAAGTCAATGGAAAATTGTTGTCTGAAAATTAAACAATTTATAGATCTATGATTAAATTTATATCAATAAAATGTTATTGTTTCCCATGTAAGGAGCTATCATTAATTTATTATGCTGCACTGTGATGACACAAAATTAATAAATTTGATGCAGAAATTTTGTCGCACATCCCCACAATCCACGGAAACTAGTACCACAGGTAGATTTCCAAAAGGACTAGAACAGAGGGTATGAACCTTACTGATCCTTTGGACTTGTGCATACATATTTGATTGATTAATTATAAAATAGATATATTCTCTTTGGTAAACTACACGACAATTGAATTGTCAAAGTTTTCCTTTACTGCATCTTCATGGCAGTAATTAATAAAAGTCCCCTATTATTAATGTTTTTATGACAGAAATCTTAAAGAAATCTTGAACTACATGTAGTTACATTGAAGTAGGACTGGAAATCCACAAACTAAGCAAATATATTTAGGTCCTAACCTTCACCTGACTGATCTAAAAGTCATTCTAGCATAATGCTAGAATTAAAGGCAACAATGATCATACATATAATTAAAACCTGTCATATATGTATGTGTAAAGGATGGTTGCCAAGTTGTCCAACTGTCAGTGTAACATGCGGATACATTGTTTTCTGTAGTCACCCTTTTGGTGTTGACTTAGCTAGAAGTAATTACAGGTTTAATTTTCACCGTTCATAGTCATAATCTGATGCCATTGAAATTTTAACTGAATACAATAAAGGGCCGAAATCCTAAAAGCAAACAAGATTGTTGACATAAAGTGGGTTATTCATGTATTCAAAAGCAACATTTGGCACACTTCATTGGGCAGTCTTTGTCGGTGTGAAATATTTATGTAGTCATACATGTACAGTAACTGTATATGCATACAGAAATGTATGTATGTCTAATGATCAGTTTGCACATAACATGTTGATAATTTGATCACTTTAACCTTTTTTTTAATTCGATTTATTTTCCAATCACAGTTCTGAGTCTAATTATGCTTTGAAATTATTGATTATCCTTAAAGGTAGACAAGCTTCCAAGTGAGTAGATATTCATAACCTGGATTCGAAAAATCTCCCAGCGAAAAGTAATCAGGCAAAATATTTCAATGCCAAATTGAAGATGCAATGTAATATACACATATGTAGGCTACATGTTGAAATGAAATTTTTTACTTTAATTAATTTTGAGATAATCAAATAAAAACACCTCCACTCGTTTCTAAATAAACGTGGTAAATTATCAAAGACGCTAAATGTATGCACAGATAATTAGGGCAGCACGTATCCCTGGATAGGATGCTTTACTTACCTTTGTTGTTATCCCGGACTCTTATCTTGTCAGTCTTATTGGTGTCATAAACATATCCATACACCTTTTTCTCCCACCACCTGTCGTTGTCAGCACCGCGGCTTCCGTTGTCAGGAAGTTATCTGGCGCCGCCTGTCGGTGAGAAATGGAACGATATTCTTTCGGAATCTCGCACTCGGTTCTTATCGATAACTTCAGAAATCTTACCGGCAAAACGTAAACAATGGCTGAAACTTTCTGTTTGTCCGATTATGATGCTTATGGGTTTGATATGGATCATACGCTTGCTAAATACAAGCTTGTCAACTTAATGCAGGTAAATCAAATGTAATGTTCCGTATATTTAATAGTCTTTGCGTGTGTCTTACTGTCTATTAGAACGATGACGTCTGCACTGCACGTGCACGTGGCCAAAGAACATGGGTCGTTTTTGAGACACATGACTGACACATGTGTGGAAGAAAGATCTCGAAGTATGAGTCTTCGTGATTGGCTAAGATTTCCCACATTTAAGTCATGAATGAAGTTGTATTGAAGTACGAAGTAAGGGATGGGGGTAGGGTGAGTAGGAACTACCACCGGTACCCCTCCCCTCCTCATGAATATACTATTAATGAAGGGCAAGGCTGCAACTAGTACTAATATTAATACCCGGCCTCCTCTGACGACGCAATAATAAAAAAAAAGTCTCGTCGTCAGAAAGCTATGTTATCGCAGCTAGGCTGCAACTTCCAACAAAAATACTTCTCTTCATTCGTAACATATATGGTGGTTGGAAGTTTAAACTACGCAAAAAATCACACAAACAAATAAAATGTATAACACGAATCAATCATGCATACATATGTAAAAGATGTGCATTGATTAGGTTGCCTTACAATTGTGAGCTGTAGGGAGTTTCCCTTTAGCTCAGCGGTCGAGCATCAGGCTGGAGAGCCAAGGGTCATGGGTTCGAGCCACAGCGACAGCACTGTCTTTATCACTATTCCTCGTCTTGCTGTACTACACATACACTATACAACTGTTCAATTTATACCAATAGTCAAAAGTACATAAGTGTCTTATCTTTCTTTTCAGCTGAGCTATGAGGCAATATGTGACTGTTTGATTCAGAAGTTTGGTTATAGTCCAAAACTTAAAGATGACATCCACCTACACAAGGATTTCGTGTACGTATAACCAAATTGCTGCAAGTCGTAGAAATAATCCATTTATATGAAAGTTCTGCATATACATAGTGAACTTGCTTGTGTAGTTTGAGTGACCACAAACAATGATTCTGCTTAATGCATGAATTTTGGACAGAATTTTCCCTTAAAGAAATATTGTCCATATATATAGTATCCTATTAGGTTTTGACCTTAATTTACGGTACCAGTAACTGATTGCACTCGTAACTTGCGTATATGCATCTTGAAATGGACGAAAAACTTGTGTATGCTACCCTTGGCTTTAGACTCCTGAGTGTATATTTTAGAATCCTCATAATCTCTTTAATTTGAAATGAAATGTCCATTTGACAAACATTTTCGCCCTTCAGATTTCAGGGAAAGGCTTTGATTTGACTTCTGAAATTGCTAGCTATATAAACGTCGGGGTCAAATAGAAAGCCTCTGGTATCCCAACAACAACAAAAAAATGATCTCATCTTCATTGTGTCATGGGATAGAAGACATAGCTAGTTAGTCATGGAATTTATGACAGAATATTTTGGGAAGTTACACAACCATTTTGTTACACTTACCCTATGTAGCGTATTGTACCTGGAATTGTGTCACTGCTGTCAACACTTTTCTATATGTTAACATTCTTTTTCAGATGTAAGGGTTTGTTTCTTGATGCTGCGCGAGGAAATATACTAAAACTATCACATGATGGAAAGATCCTTAGGTAATGTGTTTTAATAAGTGTAGTGACTTGTTGCTGTGTGTTGAATCTGCTAAAACTAATAACATACTAATATAGATAAGTAGCTGATCCCAACTTTAAACATCCACTTCAAATTTTCATCTCCAAATTAATTATTTTACATGATTTTACATATAGTTCAATTGGAAGCTTATGTGATGGCCAAAAACTTTTTAAAAAAAGAGACAGAAAAAAAAATATTCAAAATTAATATTATTGGTAGCTTAAATTTTCAAGGTATAGTACAGAAAACATTTTGTATGGCCTTTACTTCAGTACCAGTTTTAATCTATTAATAGACTTAATCCTTGTGTGATTTGTAGAGCTAGTCATGGGACACGAATGATGTCAGAAGATGAAATGATATCTGTTTATGGTAAGGATCTCCCTTGGGAACACTTCCATGAAGCCAAGCGGGACGTGAAGTGTACAGGAGGTTCGTATGATACTGTCAACAGATCATTCGCTAACATTGGCTTGGTATCAAATTTCATCTCAGTTTTCAGGCTGAGGCCTACGTTTAGGTTTGGTTGTTTGTGTTTTACGTCCTATTTAACTAGCCGCTATGGTAATTTAATGACTTGCTAGGTTTTGGTGGTGGAGGAAAACTTGAGTGCATTGAGAAAAACCACTGACCTGAGGTCAGTACCTGGTGACTGCCCAAACATAGAACTTGAACCTGCGACCCAGTGGTGTAGGGCTAGTGATCTTAGAGGGTCAGGGGCCACTTGTATAAAACATCTCAAAGTTGAGGAAAATCTCAAGCAATGTATTGTCTATGGGAAATGTTAGACTGGAGGAAATGTTAGAGGGTCAGACATCTTAACCACTTTGCCCCTACAGCCTGCCTGTGGCCTTCTTGCTTGGAGTTTTAGAGGTGCCAGATTCATCTGTTTGACAAAATGTTTTTAAATCTTTTTGACCGAAATAAAACAAAATTGAAACCACTCTGATTTCTGGTTCCTTGCCAACATTGTAGAATTGACTCAGAAGAATCAAAATCTTAGTCATGAAGACTCTTCATTCTGTCATATTCTACTTTTGGGATGTGTGAAGATCACAATATCCTGCATTGCAGGCAATTGATGAAGATAATGAATTTCTCAAAACTTTTGCTGTTTGGAAGTATAGATTGCAATTTTAACTTTTTTTCCCTATCAATAAATCTGTTTAATGTTTTATTATTATTTTTTTCAACAGCTGGGTTTAAATTTCGGTTCTTTGAGAACTACTTTGATATACCTGGAGCAGTCATATGTGCACATATCGTAGATATTCTGGATGAAGAGGTAGGTGTTTCTCTATTCTCTTTGAAATTGACTTATGTAAAGTTAGAGCTGAAATGCTTATTAATTTAATGATTGATAAATAAAAAACAGGAAAACATGTAATAAATGAAATACAGATCATGGGATTGTTTGCAGATTAAACAGAAAAACTGATATTTTAAGAGTGTTTCATTGTGCCAAGGAGAAGGGTCAACATCACTATTTTTGTCTTTACCAGGTACTCTAGTGACTTAAAACAATTATTAATTCTCAAACTTCATATAAACTTCAAACACATATGAAAATACCTCAGATAAATTTGTGTTTAAGAATGCCAATGTTAAGGTCACTGTCAATATTTATAGTAAACCTTTTTAATAACTCTCCCAATTTCATTTCCAACCATATTTTACACTTTATGGAAATTTTAAGTATGAGAATACCTCAAATAGCACAGACATGTGATGCCAAGGTGAAGTCAACTGTCAAGGTCACCACTTCTATTTATAGATAATCATTTGCATCACTTTAGCAACTTCCTTTACTAGATTCATCTCTTTCAGGAAGGTAAACCTCTGGAAAAATATAGATTTTGGGAAGATGTTCTGGGTGCCATGTCAACCAATTTTATCCCATCTGCTTTTACAGGTAAGACTTAAGTATTGAACTTAAGACTTATAAGATATATTATGTGACAAATATAAGTAAAATTGTGTAAAATAAAGTATTTAAATCAAAATACAAAAACTCTGTATATAAAATATATATACTTAAAATTAAATCACAATTAAAATTAATTATTTAAATTCAAATATAATTATCTAAAATTGAAATATATCAAATAGAAGTGCATTTCAAATCAATTCAAAATCAAATCAAATCAAATCAAATTGAAATAATTTCAAGTTATTTACCTTAAAAATTAGCACTAAGTATTTAAATAAAAACATATAAGTAAAATTATGTAAAATTAGGTATATTTATTTGACAAATTTAAGTAAATCATAGGTAATATTAAAATTGTATTTTTTGCACATCAAACTGAAAAGCAGTCATGACAATCAAATTTGATTAAATTACCCCCCCTAAGGGGCCCTTTACCATGCTTTAGATTTGTCATTCATTGAACACATTGACTACATGTTAATTGATCATATATTTATAGACAGCTAATTATTTCTCAAACACCGGATGCAACAAGTTTGGGTTATGATCATTTGTTTTCACGCCATATGATGCCATATATCGTAACACTAGTATGATAAAACCATTCTATGATTTTTTTTACTTTTCAGAAAATGCTGGTTGGTTTTTCCCCAAATTAAAGGCAAACGCGAAAAAGTATTTTCAGGAGTGTAGCCAAGGTGTCAGACAATGGCTAAAAGATCTCCGACAGAAAAATAAGATTGTATTTCTAATGACTTCTTCAGGATATGACTTTGCAAGTCTGGTGATGAATGTGATACTTGGGTGAGTCAGTGTCTTACAGGAGCTTTTACTATTATTATCAAAGTATGGAATCAAGGACATGCTCAGGCAAGTGGTGGAGTAGGGGAAATTTTGATAAGAAATTATCATATATTTTATCAGTGAGCTGTGTTGATATGACACAGCTTTGCAGACAAACATCATAATTGGGTAACACATTATTGTTTGTTTACCTGCATAGCTGTGTCATTCATTTCAACTGTAAATGCCATATTAGCACAGTTCAATGCTTTTATTTACCATTTTGGTATATTTCGATATCGGAGAAATTAAAAGATGTTGTATAAATTTCAGGATATAATTCAAATTAGCGTATGCGTAGTGTATGAATGTTCAGTAAATAGAACTACAGACATCTTCCATGGAAGATCAATGGTATATGATGTAGCAATTATGACATAATAATGATGACACCAACATGCATGTGGGCCATGGCATTTACACTCTAATAAACGCCACCTAAACTTGGTAGGGCTATATAGTGGCTTTGAGCCACAGAGCGGTGAATATAGACAGGTACACTTCTCAGACTTAGCCTTTATGATATTATGGTCCTATAATTAGGAACAAAGCTGTTTTACCAGTCATTATTTATTTGATAATAAATAAAGTATGCTGTGAATATAGTAATATTCAAGACAAAATTTTGCACTGATTGTCAGGTGGAAATAGACATAAATTCATACTTTACTGAAGACCATATCTACTTGCCTTGAACCATCAGACCTGGGATTTATCTTGCCCTGTAACCAGTGATTCAG
>JAULCA010142068.1:0-13703 GCA_032360845.1 Crassadoma gigantea | reverse complement strand
GTTAATAATGCCTTTTTTACATTTTTTTTTTTTTTGTGTCAGGTTAAATGTTTTGAGAAAAATATTAAAGATATGATTATGAAGTGTAAAAGCAGTAACTTTTGAAGTTTCAAGCTAATGAAATGGAATATGCATGCATAAATAAGCAAGTAAATCTGTACATTTTGATGATCAGTGGATGTCGTTTCCACGAGATACAATATTGGAAACACATTTCGGAGCAAATTTTTCAGGCAAACAATCATTCGGAAAAAAAGTTGTGAAATGAAATATTTTCGAGCACAAAAATTATTTTAGAAAATTCGCTAATGCGAATGTCGAACCTTCTAGACCCTTCAGTATGATAACATAATGTTGATGTATACATATCTGTGTTATTTTTGTGTATACCTGAATTGTTAGTTTGTATTTTAATGATGATAAATAGTATTAGGATAAATTTAATTGAAAATCAGTTATGAAAGGATTTTTTTATAAGTTAACAATTTTAATATTATTGCTTAATCATCATTTGCTTTACCGCGAGTGTTCCATCCCATCAGGTATGAGTTTACATGTTTACCAGGTGACAAAGTATCATAAGGTATTTCACATACATGTATAACATGCTTAAGGAAAATGGTTTCTGACGCAGTATTTTACGCAATTCCGTTGCATATGTCGTTTTGCTCATATCAACAAAAGAAAAGCATGATGTTTTCTATTTCCAATGTTAGAGTTTCGTTTCGATTGTTTTTTATCTAATGCAGTCCATTTAAATCCACCCGGAGGATTGGAATTACAGGAATGACGTCACTGCTTGGATATAGGTTGTATAAACTTTGCACAACGGGTTAACCTTTGGTCCTGGGCACTAAATGCACTTACATATTAGAAGGTTGCTTTTGATATAGATAAATTATAGAGAAATGTTTAGAAAAAAAAAAGAAAAATGAAAGAATAATTGCTTTGCAAAAGAGTTTGCGGCAAGTCTCGCTTGACATAAACATCCGTATCAGAAATTGGTCGGCAATATTTCGACATGGCTCTATGCATGCTAAGTAATGCTAAAATGTGATTAATTAATGCCTGGTTGGCAAACGTTTCTATTATTAATTGAAACAATGCAACCAATTATATTATTTTTATTTCTTATTAAAATACTAAAACATATTAATACCATTTTGTCTTTAGTTTTTGTAAATAAGAACTAAAATAAGAAATGACAAACAATTTAGCAAATATTTAACTAACCTATGGTAAAAGTTGTGTGAGTTATAACAGATTACAGATAAAGATATATTGCAAATCACATACTTTTCGCGGATTAATATTTTGGTTATTATGGTTTAGATAAATTATTCAAGAGGATTGCTTTTAAATAATAATGAAATACTATAACAAGTAGCAAGTATTAATAAAGTTAAGCGAAAACGTTTGATGACGTATTCGCCATTATTATGATTGTAGAAAGATGCACCAACAGCTGTGTAAAAGACATCAATGTGCATCAATACATTTTCATGTGATCCCTCATTCCACATTCGTCTTATCTTTCAAATAAATGCCAAAATGCAAAGCTCACGAAAAATATGTGATCTGCAGTATCTACCAGCCAATTTTACAGCACGAGACATTGTAATACCTACGTTGTATCCCAATATGTATTAACCTTTCTTGGTCTTATCAATAGGCACTGGTACTGGTAAAAAAAAAGCTGTGAATGTTGTGATCTGTTAATATATTTGCCTTACTCCTCTTTCACAAATATCCAGTAAATCGTATATACAAAATACATTTCCCCTTTTATAAAACAATTTAAAAATGAACGTGACCACAGAAAACAGCCTTCACAGAACCCCTTGGTTTCACAACAGTAAGCAAACATCTGTTATCTTTATCAACTGATCTTAAGTAGTTTACAAACGCATTTGTTAGGTCACAAGTTGTAAGCCTCTGTTTATTTTCTTTTTTTGATCGCCAAACGCCATTTTAATACACATTTCCTTTGAAAATCGTCTCGATGATATAATTGTGGTAGTAAGTAACCAAGTTTTGTACAAAACGATTTTAGTGTATTATTTTAATACATAGATTATTGATTCCGTAGTTATTTTGCCTGTAGTTCTCGGGTACAATGCTTAAAATCTTTTGATAAAGTGAAAACAAATGTTTGCTTGTTTTATGGTATGAGGTTTATGCATATATGCATTATATCAATATTTGAAATATAATATTGCACTTTTGTGACGTTTAAACATAGAGTCAGACCGCGTTATAACACATTAAAAAAATCGAATTATCAATTCAGTCTAATGTAATGCTTGAACTCAACAGCTGAGACATACATGTACTTTTCGTAGGGATATGAGTTTTCAATATTCACGGGATATAATTCAGTAATTGTGAAAAAAATGTATATGAAATGTATATAAAGTTCAAAAACCAACTTTTTAATACTGTAATCTTAAATTTACGAAAAATAGATCCGCAAAACGTTGGACCAAGGATATAAAAAGACGTTTGTAATAGGATCTGACTCATGTTATTGTTGTCCATCTATTTAAGGCACGGTTAATATGTGTAAATATTCTATTACTCTTCTATTTTTTGTATTATTAACACGTGTACACTCTTATAGTTTCTTTCAGAGATTTTTCTCAACGTTTATATACTAATATTTTAATTTTGTAGATGTTCAATGTTTTTTTATATTCTATCTTTTTTTCTGTATGTGTTGAATGTGTTGTAATTTTTTTATGTTCATGTTCTAGTACTAATATTTTTTAATTGGTAGTTCAGTTTTATTTTTAATATATAATAATGACATTTATAGTTCCACTAACGAGTTCTTTTTGAGTGTATGTGTACTTACAAATACATTAAATCTTATGAAATACACACAAAATATTAATGCAGGAAAAAAATACAACGAAGTCAAGCGTATTACAAATTGAGTAATTACGAAAGATGTTGATTTTAATTGTTCGGATGCTATGTTTACTTGTGTACGGCCTCGAAATCAAAACTGAAAATATTAATTTCGATTGAAAAATTGAATTAGAATTCCTCGTGCAGGTGAAAATATGTTGTTTATGTTGAAAATTTCACAGCTTACGTGGGTATCGAAATTATAAACATTATTGATCGCAGCATTGATCCATACATAAACAAAGTCTGGAAATGATAAAAGTAAAAACATTTATTGACGATAGGGTTATACAATTACAGATCCTGATATGAAAATACTATTTGTATATGTTTATGTAATTTCACACCTAGTTCACCATTTTTACAGTAAACGATCTATATTTATTGTATGAGATTTAATTATAAAGAAATAATCGTTCCTAACACATATTGGATCTTGGTTTATTTCAGATACAAAATTTTAGCTTCGAAGACACTTTCCATGATATCCGAGGAAAAGGAGAGAATCTCAAAGGGCAGCTTATGTTTACATTAGGGACATTTAGTCAGACGGACCTAACCCCAACGAACTACGTCTGTAGTCGCCTTGGGCTACTGATAAGTGCTTTTTGGAAACTAACCTGAATTTAGCTAATTTATGTCATTTTAAGTACAAACACAACGTGAACACATCTGTTACTGACTGTTCCCATAATAAATTCTACGTTTCGGAAGTGTGGAGGAAATAACCAATACATTGAACTTTGATTTTATAAAGGGACATATAACAAGAAAACTAAATACATTCTTATTCCAATTCAATATTTTAAAATGCACATTTTGTAATACGTATACAGAGGCTATGGTCCCAATATATTTTAATCAGTTTACTGGAAGACTCCAACATATTGTATATAGGAAATTTCCCCCAAGTTTATGTTTCGCCTTTTCAGCGGTGAAATTGCAACACTAGATGAAAATAATGCGAAGGGTGGAAGTTTGACTGGGCGGTATACAGTAGTTAAGCTCTCTGATACAGTTTACTTACATGTATTCAAGTTTTTTCATTGGATGACCTACACAATGAGTAAAATGAAGTTAATTATAAATTCACAATTTTCAAATTAGAAAAAAAAACTGTTTAAATGATATATATTTTATACTACTTCAAGGTAAGTTAATATTAATTGATACAATTTTGTGGGTACTGGCAGTTCTTACCTTTTGATACGGCGCCATAGTACAACATAATGTGGTTAATTCTTTTGCCGCCTATATGAATAAGCGACACACTTTATTTCCCATAAAAATTACAGATTTTACACATATATATATTATGTATATTTTGTTGTATATATTTTATTTGTTTAAACAAGAAGAGGAAATTCAGAACAAAACAAGATTTATTATTCTATTTCGTCCAGCAATTTAAAACAAAATGTACTAAGAGAGGTGGCTGTTTTATGTTAGACATTGTAAAGTTATTTTTGATTAGGCTGAAAATTATTCCTATGTACACAAAAGTGTTCTTTATGTCTTCAGTATTTTATAACATTTTTGTAAATCTTGTATGTAAGAGACACATTTATCACTTTTGTGAATGCGACCGAGTGGAAAAATAAACTTATATGTTCAGAAGGGTCTTTTATTTTACATGAAAAGATTACTATTGTACTATGTGACAGTTGTCGTCAAAGTATATGAATAATTGAAGTAAGCAAAAATGATTTCTTCAAGATCCTTTAAAGAGACGACAGGACAGTTTTTAGAATAGTTTAAATTTGAAAATTATTTTTTTGATATTCCCCGAGGTTTCTGTGTTTACCATATAATACTGAAATAATTTCAAAATTAAGTAAATAAAAGTAAGTTAGACACTTATCAGTAAAAGATCTCTTAGTTTGAACGTAAAGAAGTCATAAAATATAGGAACGTATGTACATGATATATGTTATAGAAATTTTGATAAGCGTATTTTATTTTGAAGTCATTGCTATTAGTCATTAGCAGATTATCAATAGCTCATGTTTACATATTACAAAAATGCAAGTTTCATGTAAGTTTCAAGATAACAAAGTAGAGCTATAATAAATGTATGTACTTTACTTTTATGATGCAAATTTTATCTTAAATTTATGGCTATGAATAAGCAGCACATTATCTTAAATAGCTTGGTTTCATGTACATCTATATTGCATACTTGTAACAAACCATTTAATATAAGTTTCATATAGGTTTCATGTGTAAATAATTCTCAAATCGCTTTGTGTTTTTTACACCGATGTATAGTATAACATACAGACTTATATCTTTAGCAAAAAATGTATGGCAGCTGACAGGCGTTTTACATTTGCTGAATCTTAAAAAATGTTTTTACTACATTACGTGCTTAATCAAAAAGAACTAAAGTGAAACCTCATCGATTTGGCCTTATATCGTGTATAAAGGATAATTTAATTGATTTAAAATGTAGCAAAAATCCCAATCGTTTCGATTACTCAACTTCCTAGCAGTATTTTGTTTTATTTTGTATTTTGTGCATGAATGCTTTTTCCATTTATACACCAAATCGAGGTTGAAAAGCAGAATGAAAATTTTAAAATTAAAACAATACGCTACATTTCCTGTTGAGTTAAAAATACTTGTGTGACATATCGCATATGTCGGCTAAATTGTTATCTTGATTTCTTTTAAAATTAGTATACAGTATAAGTTATTATAAAGACTTAAGATAAATCTTTGAAAAAGAACCTCATTTCCTTTTATACTTAGTACATTCGTGTTTATACAATGTAACATTATACCAAAATTACACAAACTACATAACCAATCAACTCTAAGAAATCATATTTTGGTTTAACGAGTACTGTGAGAAAATCATACATAAAATATCTTAAGGCACACTATTCTCATATGACCAAATTCGAAAATAATATCTGGAAAGTGCCTGATGACCAAGGACAGCACCTGGTGTCATGATGACAAATGATATCTATCACTCCTGCGTGACGTAATCTAAAAATATCTCAACCCGTAGGTAAGAAAGATTTTGGATATAGCATTGCTTGATGTTGTCCAATGGTAGTGAAAGACTGGATTATCTTTTCCTGTGAAAAAAAGGAATGCACATGTAAAATACCATTTCCAAGAGCTATGTGATCATAAAATAATCTATTTTTTATTTTTGTCAATACAAATTTTCAATATATATATTTCAGTAGCAGTAATACTTTAACATATCTTATTGAGAATCTCAATAAAAACATAAAACAAATATGCAATATAATCCAATATTCATTCACGACAAAACCTCTACCATTTGTCCATCCAAATGTTGGTATTATTCAATGGGTTGATGATATAGTGAGTGAGAAAAATTGATTGAATTGCTGAGAAAGAAAGTTAAGTTGGCAATTTAACGACAGGTATAATGACATTGTTTTTCTTATTTAGATAAGAACGTTAAAGTTAAACCTGTTTCCGTAAATGACATTGAAAAGAGTGTCATCGTTTACACATATGTTTACGTTAATAGTAATTTAATAATGTAGATTATGTAGATTATATTCATGTCATATCATATGTACATTGTGTATGGGTTAACAATCTATATATTTGTATTTACTTAATATAATGTGTGGTTTATAATTACCATGTACATTTTGGAAGTTTGATCATTTATTTTAAATAAAACATGTTCTGAAGATTCATATACAACTTCCGAAAAAACATAATATGTAAATAAAGTTAGAAATACAATGTGAACTTTTTGTTGTCTTTAAATATACAGTTAGTTGCATTACTTTGTCACTTGACGTTCGTCTTATAATCATAACCATATATATAAGATATTGACTAGCAAAAGACTGATGGATAAAAGTAGGGATCTGATACAAAATGTATGCATGCACCTCCTTTATATTGAATACATTAAGTTAATAGACCTTTACAAACGACTGTCCACAGCAGGAGCCTCTTTTTGAAATTGTTAAACTTAACTATTTTAAAGAGCAAGGCAAACATGCTTATTCATGTAGTGACAACTATTAACTATGAATTTTTTTTTTTTTTAAAGTAGGAAAGGCTGTAGATATTTCAACTTTTGTCATTGTCAAAAATTGGATCCAAAATGATATGGTAATTCTAGCTTATATCATAGCTCATTTACTTCTGATTATAACATTTATTTCAAATATGGTTAATTTCCTTAAAATGAAAAGAAAAGAATCAGATTTGAAGTTTGATATCATATGCGAGAAACAGTGTGTGATTTCTGCTGTTTCTCTATTGCTTTTCTAGACATTGACCGGATCTCGTCGATAACAACAGAGACTTTTTAATTGAAGGGGAACATAGTTCCTGATTGCATCTTGTATATATTAAAAACACAGATAAAGTAAGCATATATACAGTTACATAACCAACATTATTAAGCAATGCCACACATACATGTACATGTCACAGATACGTATTGTATGTTTAATATCTTATTCAACAAAAGAATTTTAGCAGCTCTGGATGACACAGGTATACATGTATGAATAAATTTATAAGTTTTGTAGTATCATTCCATGAATGTACAATTAATCCCATTTTCCTACTTCTCGAAAAGCAGTCAAAAAAACACAATTTTGTTTAAGTTCAAAATAGCGACAGTCATTTGAAAATTGAAGTATTGGCAACATATCTAAAGTATGGCAACCTTCTTTGAGTTCAAATAGACTTTAGAAACAACACATGATTGCGAAATAATTTTGAACGCCAGCAAAACGTTTTATTTCAATTTTGTTCCAAACTTAAAACATTAGAATATTTAATTTGATTGATAACTGTTAGTTAACTTACTTGCCCATATCGCACTATTTTGGGAGTTTCGCCTTTCCCCTTGGAAAAACCCCAACCAAATTGTAGTTAATAGCTAAACCCAATAAATATAAGGAAGTTGTAAACTAAACACAATATATTCAGGGAAAAGAAACCACAGAACATCATAGATCCTGACAGAAAAGTTATAGAAGCTTTATAGGAAAGCATAGGAACTTAAATTGAACTATAGTGAATCTAACATTGTCTTCAACGAAATTACGCATAATCCTTTCTTGGACATAAAGAGACTGTTCAGACACTCCACATGAACTATTCTTTTTTAAAGAACTTGGCATGAACTTTTCAGAAATTTCACATGAACTTTTCAGAAATTTCACATGAACCTTTCAGAAATTTCAAAGGATTTACATAGAAATTACGGTTAAGAACATCATAGAATCTAACATGAATGATTAAATAACTTTACAGTTACTAACAAGGACTTAACAAGAAATAGCAGGGAATATTCAGAAACTTTATATTAACATCAACTTTTCATGAACTTCACACGAATTATTAAGAACTTTTTTACGAATTATCAAGAACTTTACAAAATTTAACAGGTACTTCAAGAATCTAACAAGAACTATTAAGAAACTTTGCACGAATTTCAAAGGCTTTTTCTTCTATCATATCATAGTTGGCAACCTTACTATCATTCTAAGCACACAACAATTCTTGATTGTCCCAGATTTGTTCAATTACATTTTCTATCTTACGTGAATGGAGTAAAATGTCCAATAACATCAGAACAGCTGAAAATGAACTTAACATTTCGATGAGCGAGATGAGAGGAAGACACAAATATTTTGTAGATTGATGTAAACATATTCACAGCAGTTTTGTTTCATTTAATACATCAGAATAATGAATGAAATGAAAGTAAATGAAAACTATAATATCTATGACTTATTAAGGTTTCGAAATATAGGTTATTTAACTTAATTAACTTTATAATGGCACACAGTGTCTTAACACTGAAGATTAATGATCTACCACACGAGAGCTTTCATGTGTATTTTGCGATCATTTATGTAACAAACAGTGAGTCCCAATTGTATTATACTGATGTGTTTATAAATTTACTGAATAACACCGGCATTGTCAATTAATCTGTACACTTCAAGTGAAGTAGTCTCTTTGTAAGATGTGACTATAAACTCTTGTTTGGTGGGATGGACAATTATCCGCATTGGACGTTTGATACTAGAGAGAGCGGGAACTATTACCTTCCCCCGTGACCCGTCAGGTGAAACAAGATGAACATTGGCGGGGTCTTGTCCTAACACAAACACATTGTTATCACGGTCCAGTCCGATACCAACAGCATCCATAAGACAAGGGTCACTGTATGTGTACTCTTCTACGTCGCTGTCTAGTCGTCTACACACAATGGCATCACCATCAGTGTAGTAAAACGCTGACGTAGATGTAGATGCGTCAATATGTGCGAAGCTTAAATTATCCTTAGGTATTGACTGTTTAACTGTCCAATCCACTGACATAACTTCAACACTATCACGAGTACAAACCAGGATGTTTTCTTCCAGAACTGATATTCCAGAGACGCCTTTGCAACTGATTGTTTCGACTGCAGTCAGCTGATCCTCCAGAAGTGTACACCTCATAACTCCACCGGGTATACCGACAAGTATCTCATCAGTGTTAACTCCATGCGTTACATCAGATGGCATTCCAGAAACATTGTATTCTCTCTTGTACTGATAATTGACATCAAATAACACAAGCCTGCCGTTGCTGTAATCTGTAGCGAGTAATTCACCGTTATCAGTAAATATACCTCCTGTCAAGAAAGGCATTACTTCTCCTATCAGTGAACGACTCTCGACTGAAAGTGCACAAGATACGGAGCCAGTCCATACATCCACTGTTGCCGGTCCTTGCGTTGGAGATCCGAAGAGATCGGACGCTGTAGTAGAGTCGGCAAATGTTGTAGTTGAAGGTGTTGCCATCAGAGTAGCTAGCAATGTACCGATACATGTATTCGTAGTTTGTGATGTCGATGATATTTTCGATGTCACGTCAACTTCCGCAATGGATGACAATTTCATGATGCCGTCAATAACAGTTCCTTTATTGAG
The DNA here is from genome assembly GCA_032360845.1 of Crassadoma gigantea. Classification (NCBI taxonomy): domain Eukaryota; kingdom Metazoa; phylum Mollusca; class Bivalvia; order Pectinida; family Pectinidae; genus Crassadoma; species Crassadoma gigantea. The sequence continues at coordinate 3,846 of JAULCA010142068.1, read as the reverse complement.
TTTTAAGTCAAACGTGTTAGGCTGATTCTTGGTGTTTTGATCCATACGACGGTAATGTCCTGATAACTGTTGTTTCATTTTCTCTCTTGTGATGAATCGCTGACGATCTGTCCCCTGCTTCTCAAAACGAGTCATCAAAATATTTGAATTTTCTGTATTTGTGCAGAACTTCTTTACACAATTTATGCGATCAAAAAGCTGTTTTCTGAGTGCGTTGCATTTATCCGCGAGTTCCGATTGAAACGTTGTGTTCAGATCATCAAGCTTGTCTTTGGCTAGCTGTATTATTCGCCCTACCTCAACTGCTACGACCTTTTCTTTTGAGTTCAGTAAGGCCATCTCAGACTCGTCGTCCTCTAACATCTTCGTTGCTTCATCTTTGATTGTTTCCCATGCTGTCTCACGTGAAGGTTGTCCGGTGATACTTATCTTAATCACATCTTCTATTGGTTTGATGAGATTGCAATTTTTGTGCGAGACGGACACACATATACAACAACACATGGAGCTGTGATCAAGACAGTAAACCTCCAATTCTCGTCCTTCGTGACTTGGACAGTTTTCGCTTACCAACGTATCGTTAAAACCTCTATCCTTGCTGGGAACAAGTCGGTGTTTTGCGGACACCTTGATTCGTTCGTGAAATCTACGACATTGTTTACAGAGGAATTCAGCGCAGTCAGTGCACCAGACAACGGCAGGTCTACATTCCCTTTCCCTTTGACACGCGTCACAGTTCTCATCATCCGACGACTTCTTTTCTGTGGGGTTGATGAAGAGATTGTTTATTGGAAACAACGTCCCCCAGGTATTTACATCCGTATTGACGTCACGTGGGCTAGTTGGTGTGTCACAAACTGGACATGGAAAGTAGTGCCGGTCCTCATCTGCCGTCCTGTGTTCTTTATCGATATATGACGTCAAGCAGGAACAACAGAAAGTGTGGTTACACGGTAGTTCCCTCGGTTGGTTGTACGGCTTCACGCACAACAAACACTTGTATTCTGGTATAGTGTAGGCTTCGGCCATGTCAGGACTTCATTTGGACACTTCTATAACACAGAACAAAGTCATGTTTTAGAACTGAACTTAAGCTTCCAATGTTTGAGTTAACTTGTTATGAAATATTAAAAAAAAGTTCTATTTACATGTCTCCCTTCTTAACCTTAGTAAACTCTACGTATAAATTAGCGTATTCGCAGTGAAAAAAAAAAGGATTGATAGTTTCAAATATGGCGCCGTTCACGCTTCAGCGAGATAACAGTCCAATGACAACCCATGCTTTGATCATTCACAATCTAGATACATGGAATATATTAGGGATCAATTATGTCTAATTATACAACAAAATAATGCTGACAGATTTCTTATTCCATAAATGCACATCTAAATTCCTTTGGTGGTTACGTCAACAACGGCGGCTTCGTTCTGACCGCGCCACTCCATGAGCAGTGTGTCAATGCGCGTACATGACGACCGTTGTTAATTAATTGAACAGTTCGAAGGGCTTCTCACAAATGCTAAACTTAAAATCTAAAAACCATAAAAGGCAAAAAACAGTGTTGTTCACTGCGTATTATTTTTTAATTAACTCATATAGCTGTGTAGATTCACCGGAACTACATTGTTCCAGCAACCACGGCTACTGTAGTTATTATCGTGGCAACCCACTTTGACATTTTTTCTTCGTAAAGTATCATTTAAACATTTTTCTTAATGTAAATATAAGGATTGACTTTCATTTTGACAGCTTATACGGTAGTATGAACGCAGTTGGCAACGAACATATTCTTCATGGAGCGCTAACGCACAATAAATACTATGTTCGTTTCCAACTGCGTTCATACTACAGAATACTCCGTCAGGGTAACATGTAGATAATAAGCAACATCGATTTATCATCAGTTAAATATGTTTGAAATAAAACGGTAATCAAACACAGCTATTTCCATGTTTATAAGGTTTTTTAGGGGGTGGGGGACTTCCGCGTTGTGTCTACCTACAATATATTTGCCTAGAACTATGTTAAACAACATTGGGAACAGATGCAAGCAACTATCCTGCCTACTATTTCGTCTAAAAACAACATGCTAAATCATTACCAATCGTAATATCATAATTTTACAAGCGCTCTCCGTTGGCCTGGTAGGCCTTACTACGGATAGCTTGACGACGAAAAGTACGGAATACATAAATGTATAATTTTCATATAATCAGACTTACTTTTTTTTTATTTTCGAAAGCTTAACTATCGATACTTGCAGCGTTGTTGAACTACTACAACAGACAAAGCTCAAGAGCGAGCAGTTCTACTGCGGATGACAAAACAAGTCTACGAGGTGTTAACCAGAAAGTGAACTCTGTCGCCGTTCATTATACTACGTCCATGCTACCAGGGACCCATTTCTATTTGCAATTAGCTGAACCCTTTAATATATATTAACATATATCTAAAATTTCAATTCAAAGATAATTACAAATATAACAGAAGAAATATATGTAGTATCAAAGGGATAGTTTAGCCTATATTTTAATTTCGTTAATAAATTTCAGTTTTGGGTGGTAGATAGTGGGACATGAATGGAAAATGATTTATTAACAATAATGATATGACATGTACTGACAGTCACTCACTCTTATACTACCAGTTGTAATTGTTGTATTTTATATTGAACCCACCCTATGCAGTTATATGACTTCTTACATGCTACTACTCCTTTACAGCTGGGCGCATCCATATCTATACCCCCTCCATTGTCATGTCCAAGGACAAATATATGCAGTATACGAACATTATGTGTCATACAATTAATTTTAGTGTAAATGAATGCACTTCTTGTGCAATTATGACATTAATTGGCTTCGTGTTTCCTACATTTAACCTGACCACTTAATTTGATAGACCAGTGGGAATGTAAAATATTACAGATCACACATACCAATTACACATGGACTTTTTAATCATAGACTGATCAAATTTTTGAATAGATTTGGTGTAATTTAGCCTGAGTTAATTTTCCTCTGACTCTAACTCCAGACATTTATCTGCCAGAATTTTCCAAGTCTGTACTTGGAGCTAGATAGATGAAACTAAACATCATTATGATGATAATCTAATGATGCATCAATTATACAATTTGATGGCATGATGATGTGTGATATCTGAAAGGTGAAGATTAAAGTGTGCGAAAATATATCCATATGTTTATTTTTGTGAAATGAAAAAATCTTTAGCTCACAATCAAATTTCAGTCCCTTTGAAAAACAAAACAGTTTAACTACAGCATTCAGAGAAGCTGATTACTGGAGGTAACATTTCAGATTTAATTAGTGTGGTGGATCATTTCCTCCTCCATATCCCCCCTCTTCCTTGCCCCAGCAGATTGATAGCTGAATGTTTTCAGTCAGTCTTTGAGTAACATGCACCTTTAAAAGTAAGAACACCTTCTTGATACAAATCTGCATGTATGTATTTGATTTGAGACATATTCAAACAAAGTAGCGATTTCCATACTTGCTTTATAAGTTTACTTATGTTTCTAGATTTACACCAGTAGTACTAATTAAATATAGATCGTTGTCTTATTTACCATCATTTTTTTTGACACTTGATTTTCCTTTGAAAAAAATATGTTTGGATAATTCAACCTCATTTTAATACTTGCTCTGAAGTGAACTTGATGATCCTCCATTTGTTATGAGTGCAAGATTGAATTTTACTTGTTAAAGTTTAATTCACAAGTCAGTTAGAAGACAATCAGCAAAGGGAATCCTTTGATTGCAGCAGGTCACACATACATGTAGTCTTCATCTTTGATTGGGGAATGCAAATCAATATGCCAAAAG
>JAULCA010141957.1:0-15292 GCA_032360845.1 Crassadoma gigantea | reverse complement strand
GTATGGTTTTGAAGTGTCTACTGGGCCTATTTATGTATGGTTGTGAAGTGTCTACCGGGCATTATTTATTTATGGTTGTGAGGTGTCTACTGGGCCTTATTAATGTATAGTTGTGAAGTGTCTACTTGGCATTATTTATGTATGGTTGTGAAGTGTCTAGTAGGCATTATTTATGTATGGTTGTGAGGTGTCTAGTGGGCATTATTTATTTATGGTTGTGAGGTGTCTACTTGGCCTTATTAATGTATAGTTGTGAAGTGTCTACTTGGCATTATTTATGTATGGTTGTGAGGTGTCTAGTGGGCATTATTTATGTATGGTTGTGAAGTGTCTACCGGGCATTATTTATTTATGATTGTGAAGTGTCTACTGGGCAATATTTATGTATGGTTGTGTAGTGTCTACTGGGCCTTATTAATGTATGGTTGTGAAGTGTCTACCGGGCATTATTTATGTATGGTTGTGAAGTGTCTACTGGGCCTTATTTATGTATGGTTGTGAGGTGTCTAGTGGGCATTATTTATGTATGGTTGTGAAGTGTCTAGTTGGCATTATTAAAGTATGGTTGTGAAGTGTCTACTGGGCCTATTTATGTATGGTTGTGAAGTGTCTACTGTGCATTATTTATGTATGGTTGTGCCTGTTCTATACTAATGATTGTTTTTATTTATACTAAATTTCTTTGACTCCGCTGTTATTACTCAAAATACTTAACAATACTTGTGTTTTTTATGGTAAGCATAACGGTTCATTTTGTTGTTTGCTTGAAGAGTTTCCACCATTTGAGAAAAAAATACATTGAAATAATTGCGAAGTGAACTAGCAAGGCGCTTTAGAACTGTCGAAGTATTTTCATTTTGTCGCCTACATCTCGCGAACTTGTATCATTCGCCTTGTAATACGAGGTGGCAAACCGAAGTAATGCAAAGGTGTATATCTTTGCCTCACCAAGTAAGACGCGCTAACTGTCGTCCCTTCTTCGTTCCGTCGCCTCAGAAACATACCAAACTGTGCTTCAAGAAGTGATGATCTATAGAAAAGCTGAGTGTAATGAATAGCGGACAGTGACTTTAGTGCCGTCTTTGTCGGAGAACATCTCCCTCTCTCTCTCTCTCTCTCTCTCTCTCTCTCTCTCTCTCTCTCTCTCTACCTTAATTGAAATAAAAGTTAAATTCAAAATTAAAATTACCATTTTGAATAGATGTACATTGTCATATGTTACTGGGAAAAGGTTTTTTATAAGTTGGATAAGTTGTGCCCAAATCCAATTGTATTAGAGATGCCAATAAAAGACAAAACTATGAAAAAATAGAACTACAATATACAGTGTACCTGCATCCACATAATACGTAATTGTTGTATACGACAGACTAATGCCCTAGCATTAAGGAATGGTGCATAATATTGTTGACATTACTTGCAATTTCCTGTAGAACAAAACAAGACCTGTAGACTCTGGTACTATTATATTGTATCTAGGTGAAATATCTCGTATATAAGTATAAGTATACACGTCAGTACTTGTTAGTTTATCTGTTGTTTTGTACAGGTGTATTTACCTACCGGGACATCCCCTATACCCAATAATCAATATGTATTGTACAATGGAACTATTTCATAGTTTCAAACTCCCCTACGAAGGTCTAGGTCTCCTCGACCAACGCTAGTCAAGGTCAGATGACAAAAGTCTATAAATCTTCTTAATAACTTCTAAAAATATACTTCAAACTTCTCAGATGTCCATGCCAACTTAAATGATACTTACCTTTCAACAATTCCCATTCTTGTTCATGAGATATTGCTCAAAGTAATTATTTTCTTGAAGGACTTTTTTTTAATGTCTTCAGTAGGGCAAGAGTTAGCGTTACCTTTCTGTGACACGTAAATGCCTATCGAAAAATATCGATTGTGAATGGTAATCAAAAACAAACAAAAGCAGCGACGACAAACTACAAAGCTCCATAACCATACAAACATGTACATAGATAATTGTCAAGTATAAGAATATTAAGAGAGATACAAAACTACAAATCACAGATATAATTTAATGATATTTACCATATTTGGCTCTCTGTATTGTACAATTGTCCATTTATATAATGTAGCAGCTTCCTTACTTGGAACTTTTTAAGATTATCCTATGTCCTTTAAATATTGTTTATTTCTTAAAATATCCTATAACACCAAGGTGTAGTATTCCATCCTGTGATTAATACGGTTATGCAGAATATTGAAATATTGTTCACTGCAGCAATGCCACAACTGAAGTAAATGGAAGGCTACTGTGGGTATTAACAAACTCAAGTTAAATGATCTAGTGTTCAATTTGCAGTGGCCCACAACTCTTAAACATACCTGATATTCTGTCACGTTTACGGTGTAATGGCACTGTTAATGGTTAATAAGCATGGATTATTCTACGAAAGACTACGAGCAATCATAAATTATTTTCAAACAGACCGATGCTCTTTTATAAGAGAAAATATAAAACAACTGTTCAAAGGGATCGAGATGATACCAATCGGTATGTTGTTGCTAAATGAAAACATATAAACACGTGAGAAAGTTTGGTGTGTTGTCTAAATAATTAGTTTAACTAGGTCACCTTGTTTAACAAAAGCGTATGGAAACTAAGGTAAACAAAATATTAATATGGATTTCATTGAAAAAACACATGTATGTTGAAAACAACAGGTGTTCTGATATTGTGAACTTCATCTCTTTCATTTCAAACACCTGTCACGTATGGCAAGATCAAACCTAGGTAATGTCACGTGCTACTAATATCACCAATATCACCAAAACCACTTTATTGGATAAATCACTCAGTAACCTCGCTTCCCTGACAGCAATGTGGATATGGTCGTTCATCGAGGAATATGACCTTTTTTTATGAACATTAATAGTCTCACGATTTCAAGCTTCGACATTTTGAATGCCTCTGTAAGGATATCTTCCGTCAAATCTACGAAAATCCGCCCATCAATGAGTTCTTCTTCAAACCTAACAACATACTTCTGAAGTTTCAACTCAAGCATGTATTTTTTGATATCAGCGACACTTTTTTGCTTTAGGGACTTTCGGATCGCTTCGGGATTTTCCATTATTTGTTCTTTTCTCAAGCAGTCTGCGTCAAGATACGTGTATTCACCGCTTACAGGTTCAGTATAATAGGCATCCGAATCCTGCTGTTGTGGCTTATTAAATGGCTTGACTACAGCTACAGCCTTCGGAGTTGAAATACTATATGGAATGGGGGGCAGAGCTCTGTTCTGAAGCTTTACCGTTTTATCGTCTGGAACGCTGGATTGTCTTGCTGGAAGTTTTGGTGGTTGTTTAATTTTCAGTTCTGGTATCAGGGTTGTCAGAATTTCCGGTACCATATTTCCTGTTCCTGTTCCGTCCTCGGTCATCCTTGTCACGGCTAAATATAAAAGAAATACTAGAAATAATGATATATTATAAATACAAATATAAACACTCAACAATACAATAGAAAATATTATAATATAATGCTAGGAATCCATTACATTCATTGTCTACATACCTGGGTTCCCAGCATTTGTGTCAAACGTCACGCCATTGTCTCGTAGGAATCTCTCCATGGTAACTAAATGTTTTTGAAACGTCTCTTGTGACTTTTCTTTTATTCCTGTGATCTCAGCATACACGATACGGGGACTGAGGGCTGCCAAGGTGATTCCGGGATGAAGTATTCCTACCATAAACAGAAATAAATTACTGCGATTCGGAACTGAACCTATCTACAGGACAGTGCTCTCACAGTCATAGCTACACTGCTTCCGTTGCTCTTTAAAAATGCCAATGTGTGTTTTTGATCTTTCTACGTAAAGAGGGAACCAGTGAAATGTTTCCCCTCGAACAGTAAGATTTCCTATTGAACTGTTAGATGTGCAACATTAATGTATATGCTCGTGATAAACAGACTAAGATCGGTAATCTAAAATGATTTTTATGCCATTTTGTTTGTATTTACACATAAGAAAAAATGGCAACATGTAATTGTTATGTAAAAAGAAACAGTGAAATGGCTTTGCTTTTATTTATTTGTTTATAATTTTTTGTCATCAAATTGTTTATACAGAGATAGCAGATCAGTAGTAGTAACTTGGACTACAGATCTCTGCATTGCAAAAGAGCAATATAGGGGAAATGGGAACTTTGTAGCATGGATGATCGTTCTGTAAATTCGACAAAAGATTTCAGGATTTCGTGTTTTTTTCTGGAACTCTGATTTTATAGATTTCGCTGATTTAAAAACAATAATGACACATCGTACTTATACTAATGAATACGATATTACATTTCAATCGACAATTACTTCGGTATGAATTTGAAAACTGAACAGTAAAAATTACGATAATTACGCATAATCTATGTGACAATACAACCAATTTTGGGGAAAAAGTTAAACTTAGTGAGTAATGATATTTTTTAACGCTAATATCTCTCACAAATGTAAGCGTACATGCATGATAGGGGAGAGATATTGTCACTAAACGAGCAAACAAAATAAAAAACACGCAAAATATAACTACTAAGGAGCATTTTACCTAATATGTAATCAACCTTATTATCATCTATATACCTATATAAGCCACATAGCGGTAGCATGATAAATTCATTACAATGGTTGTCAGTACGAGAATACTAAAGAAGAAATTGAGAAAGACTTGATAACAACTTGAGAAGAGCTTGAGAACGTTGTTTTTCAAATTTTCGGCATTTGGGTACATATTTTCTCAAAAAGAACGTCTGCTCGCACCAGCTGACCTCTTAAACAGGAAGTGATACCGACAGAAATGTGATTCGCGTCAGATAATAGTTCGTCTTGAACAAATCAATTTAAAGTTACAAAAATATTGAGAAGACAATAACAGCATTTCAAGTGTAAATGTGCATATGGAAGAGCCAATGATTGTTTTATTTTTTTCTACATAGTTTCAGGGTTCATTATATTCCTCCACACAATTTGATTTTATGTGTTTACATACGTCGCAGCCCGAGGAATTGCGATCGTTGACGATTGAACGTAGAAGTCATTTAGAAAATATGGTGTTTAGTTGACATTTTGTTAAATGAAGAAATATATGAGATTGTAGTATATAGATGCTAAATGGTTTATAATATAGCATTTCAGCTGTAGTGGCCTCTCGATTATATCCACGTGCTCGCGATGAGAAAAGTGTGATAATCTATAATTACGATGACGACAAGTCTATACATGTATATTGCGTATAAGCAATATATTATTAACGCTAGTGAAATTCCCATGGAAACTGTAAGGCATTTCGGGTTATTGATATAAACATAGTGTTGATTGGCGACAAAGATCATGTAAGGGACTGTTAAGTATTGCCATATCCAAGCTTTCGATTTTATACTTTAGATGTTTTTTAGTGTTAAGAAGCACTGGTATATAATTCGTGAATTTGTAAGTTACCTATAGAACACGAAACATCAACTAATGTGCGTCAGTGTCAGTACTAAGAAAATATATCACATGAGATACTATAGGAACTATACTATAGATTAAAATGTATGGGAGTATATATGTGTGAGTTCGTAACATGTAGGGGTATCTCCGACCCTTGTGTGATCCAGACCCTCAAATGTACCCCCCGCGTTTATAGCTTGTATGCATTTACAAATAAAACGATACATTGATGTCTGTACATAGTCATGAATCAGTATTACGTACCACGTATATATACAATTTATTATTACTTACTTGGCTAGTGTAAATCAATATACAATCTGAATATTGAAACTTGTTGGTATACTCTAAAATACTCTATTTTTTCACACTTTATATACACATCCCTATATATACATGTAAAGTGTATATTTATGCAATGCATATTATGTAATCGTGTATATATGTACCGAATACTTTGTATATATGTTCTACATTACCTTATCTATGGGGGCAACATAGAACACAATACATGTACATCAGTGTCAGTATGGGTCGTTGGCTATAAAACTAGGGTCTATTGGCAGCTATTGTACTGCATATATACTCTATAACAAGTTCGAAAACATTGTCACAAATTATGTGGACATATCAGATTATGTCCATGTTTTTTTTAAATTAAATAATAATCAATACTTAGTAATATTTGCATTCTCAACTTGTAAGCCGATGCCAGAAAAATGTCACAATAGTTTTTAATATACGACTTAACTGTTCAAGTGTTTTCGTAGAAAAAAAAATGGCATTTGGGAAAAGCATTGACTTCCAAAATAAAACTGGGGTTCCTCAATAAAATTAAAAATTTAACTCATGGCATGTTATTTAGAATTAAGGGCACTTTGTTACATATATCCCAAATGGTGTGACATTTGAGAAATTGAGAAATAAGATTGCTTACGTAATACTCATGTCTTTAGATTTGAGAATTACAATGTTTGTATTTCTTACCTTTGTCAAGGCAATTCCCTGTAAAGAAATTTTCTTCGTATTCAGTAATTATCATCAGACTACCCATTCTCTCTGCGAGAGTAAAAGTCTCGTTGATTTTGACGTTTTTGCATTTGAACTTGATCATGACTGGGCATGTGTATTCTTCTAAAATTTTACTTAAGTTCATTGGCTCGGTACCTGCAAAACAAAACATGTAATTTGTTATATCGGTTTGGGAGTTAATGACTCATGGAAATGGAAATGTATATTTATCGGTGGATAACGATACAAAAATACAATGTTTGTTGCAATACATGAATATTTGCAAAAAGAAAAAATAGCACTAGTACGTAGGCTAAAATTGTATCAATTATTTTCACTTTTTTTAAAAATAAATATTGAAAATAGTTTATCAATAGTACAGAATAAAACACGTATATCATTATCTTGGTTAAAAACAAATATTTATATTCTCTTTAGTTTGAATTTGTATTTGTACGAACTAATATTTCATTGAATCACTGGAAATAAAATACTGTTTGTATATATATCATCTCTGTGAAATACATAAAATTTTCTGTATATATCCTTATTTCGGTAGTATTGGAATAATAAATCATATGGTAAAAATTAGTCGCTGTAGCAGCGATAATGTTACTCTTTCACAACTCGCTTTTTAATAAGTTTTGTATTAGGGGAGTGTTATGATTATTTTTCTTATTTTGAGAGACACTGATATGATATTTTGCGAATAGATGCAATGATTAAAACTTACAGCTATTTCTGCCTTTTATTACGCAGAATTTGTATGGTGCGTCTACAGGGAAGGAGAGGTAGTCGTAACTGAATGAGTCTTGTTGGACACGTGTCTCCTTGACAACTACACGTCGCTGACGTGTATAGGTCTGAATTCGGTACACCTACGAAGTACAAAAAGCTAATCATGACAATTTGCCAATATTTGTTATATCATTTATATGAAAAAAATAGCATATTAACTTCTGTCAAGATGATAAAAAAGATACTGACGGGGTTTCAACGATCAAAATGATTTCAAAATTTAATTAACATACCTACATGATCAACATTTATAATAAAATTGTCTGGTGAAGTCCAATGCATAGAACTTTTGTTGTTTTTATTTATACATTTAACCTGAAACGAACAAGAGCTGAAACTACGAGCTTTTTCAAGGAGGGTTATAAAAATGTACCTGCTCGTCAGCGAAATCGTCAAATATAGTCTTTCCATAGTCACCCTCTGTGACGATAGCTAGCAACGGAAATCGGTTACGGTACTTTTTCAGAAGCTCCGGACCATTGTAGCCATTATTTTCATCATATTCGTATGGAAATCGGTTTTTGGTCTGAACAATAACAAATCATATAATGATTATATAGTGACTTGCACACATATAAATTGTAAAGACTGAAAACAATACAAATACATTTTTCACAACATCATTGTTTCCCCCATTTTAAAAGAATTTGAAGTCTGAGTTATAATGATTTGGACCTGTTCCGATTACTCCAATCAAGGCAAGTTTACCCGTCAAATTTAATGAAACTCTGTCTATAAACAGCGATTAGAGTAATTAGATTGAGTGTGACGATGCAATTTATTATTTTGTAAAAGCGACGTTGATTTTTGTTAACCTTTACCGCCCACCAATTCAAAATTTACACTAAAGTTCCAGGTAAATCAGTGACAGAGAGAAACTCGAAGGTCGATAATGCGTGGAAAGGAGAAATGCTGGTATAATTTACAGGGATCATGATTGATGGATAATCAAATGCAAGAATACTGGTGTGGTAATATAAAAATCTATCAGGAAATATTTACTCTATAATAATGACAAGTAATGGGATCGATTAATTACATTTTCAGTGGTCTGAACCATTGGTAACGATATCCGAAATCGTACTTGTACAAAGGACGTCTTCTGCAAACAAGACTGTGAAGTGTCGGGAAATTATTTTGAGTAATACGGCCGCTTAAATGATAAAAAGGGGTTCTGCCTAACTTCGGAAAAACACTCTATCGTTGTAAGGGGAAAATAAGGCGTTAATCACAGTCCATTGTACAAAACACGAACATTTCGTGATAGAGGCATCATTAAATTGCTACATGTATAAAACTTTGCGTTTTTATTTAAACAGAGCAAATGATTTGACCAAACTTAATTTGGTTTGATTATTGCAACTCTGACGATAACTTCATTAACGCTTAAAAAATCCTGAATTTTAGTTTGGCTTAAGGATGTTGATTACTAATATTACAACCCATGTACAATTATGATAAATCAAATTTAGTTTCAGACAGCACTTTGAAAATAAGCTTAATACATTCATTAAATGACCACAAAGTTATTTATATATAAAACAGAAATGACAAATACCAGAGTCAACACCTGAGAACAAAATACAGCAATAACAATAATAGACAAAACATACCATAGTATCAACACACAGCGACAAAATATACAATAGTATGAACACACCAGAACAAATTATAGAACAGCATCAACACTCAGTGACAAACTTCACTACAGCATAAATACACCAGGACAAATTATTGAACAGCATCAACACACAGTGACAAACTATACCACAGCATAAATACACCAGAGCAGATTATTGAACAGCATCAACACAGAGTGACAAAATATACCTCAGCATAAAAACACCAGAACAAATTATTGAACAGCATCTACACACAGCGACAAGATATACCACAGCATAAATACACCAGGACAAATTATTAAACAGCATCAACACACAGCGACAAAATATACCACAGCATAAATACACCAGGACAAATGATTGAACAGTATAAAAATACATAATGGTAAAATATCGACAAGAATAAAAATATCATGAATATAGATTGTAAAGTATCAACACACAATGGCAAAATTTCCCACAGCATCAGCACCTTAGTGACAAAGCATACTACATCATAAATACATAAGGACAAAATATACCACAGCATATATATACAAAGACAAATAAGCCATATCATATAAGCATAGGAGGAAAGATACCACAACAGATATGCAAAAGGACAAAATGTTCCACGGCATAAATACACAATAAAATCATATATCACAGTTTAAATACACAAGGACAAAAAATTACAACATAATATATACGCAATGGCAAAATATACCACCATAGATAAACACAATGACAAACTATCCCGTAACGTAAATACACAATGACAAATTATCCCATAACATAAATACACAATGACAAAATGCCACATCATAAATAGACAATGATACAATATTCTACAGCGTGAACACATCAGAATTCATTTAACTTCATCATCAACGGATATCAGTATATCTTTAAAAAGTAATGACAAAATATATCACAAAATTAAAATACAACGACACAATCACAAAGTATACTACAACGCCAGCATCTTAACAGGATTTACACCCTGGAATAACAACAAGTCCTGAATGAAAAATTGAGAACAGTATTGCCATTCCGAACGGGAAAAATCACCACATAATTATTTTAAAGCAAAGCAGACAAGACAATAATTTTACAGACACTTTCGTGTAGTATTATCCGCTACATACATACATTACCTCATAGGCCATCACGAATTTCCGGAAAACCTGAAAAAAAGAATGTCAAAAAGATGTAATGTAATTTAAAATGCATCGTCGGGGTTATTTATCCGTTGGCTATAATTGAAGCAGGACCTCATTGCCTCACTTCTACTAAAGAAATAGCCCAGATTGTTTCTGAAATAGATAAAGAAACGCAATGTTTTGGAGTTCATATACGACACTGCGAGTTAACATCCGGGCCAACAGAAGTGATTATGTAGGTGTTGTTAAGGATGTACTCTTCTGAGGTTTCAATCACATTTAAGACTAGTTTTGATTTGGTGTAACGGATTTTTGTAATATTTAACACATTAGGATCAAGTTTAATAGCTATCACGCATCTGAAAAATATGTCAAAAATCTAGATGTGTGCTGTTTGTAGAACTTTTCTTACATGAATTTAAAATAATGACCAATTTGGCGGCCATTTTTAACATCTTCTTTTCTTTTTTTTTTTGCATTTTATACTATGTCATTTACTCCTTTTTCCAAAAAAAAACATATTAGAGAAAAAGTTTAATGCAGGAATATTAGACTTCTCAGAGGTGTACATCCTTAACTGGAGGTTTTGTTCAAACGGTTTCATAATTGTTGCAAAATAAAAGAAAAATAGATATATTTATGTAAAAGCTAAAAATGTAAATGATGAATTGGATATGCTAACCAAGAAAATACATTCAATTATATATATTCTTTTTATATTTTTTTTTTATTTTTCCAAAGAAAATTTTAACAATGCAAGACAAAATATTTTCGAAGCGTCATACAATATAATTTCTTGCAAAATCCCATCCATATGCCGCAATTTCACATTCACAATAAAAACAAGGATAAAGAAAGAATGAGATAAGACAAAGAGAAAATAGAGGAGAAGAAGAAAAGGGGACAGCAGACATTCCGAGTATGTAACTGTTTATGTTGTTACTGTGTCATCATAGATGGCTATCTCTATATAAAAAATAGTAAGAATAGATAAGTTTGAAGGACAAAAGTTTGCAAGCATGACATGTATATAAAATATGTTCAAAATTGAAAACACAATTTTTCATACTAGTTTAGTAGCTATAGATCTTCATCTTCATCTAGAGAAATTCCTCCGTCAATAGTGACGATTATGGGATTGGGTGTAGGTGTAGTATATGTTACTTTTTGCAGTTAAGTCTGACTGTAGGTTAGTAGCTAACATAAGAATTGTTAACCCTTGGCATTGATATTTTTGTGAGTATGACCTCTCCCTAAATGGTAATACAATTGAATTACACACCTATAAGGTCACACATCTAAATTAATATGTGGTCTGTGTCTATCCGCCAGATGACATGTTTTATAGTAAGTATATTGATGATAGACCAGTAATGTCGACGTCCATCTAGAGTGGGCACTAACTACCTTAGATGTTATTTTGTGGCTCCTATTTAGTGAATTGATGGCAAATGTCACAGAAAGTGCACCTCGGGCAAGTACAGGTGCTCTCCATCATGTACAACACATTTCAGCCATGTAAACACCCAGGCATGCGTGACCTTGCTTGAATGGAGACATCTTTATTTTGAATAAATAAATAAATTCATAGTACATAGACCAACTTAAAATGTAGCATGATTTTTAGAAGGGTTGGATTTTAACTCGATCACCCTGAAATTTCTTAATGAACTATTCCAACCATTGAATTGGAAGAGTTCAAATGTGTCTTCAGGGATGAGTGAGTTAATTAATATATGGTTCCTCTTTTGCATAAAATATTTGAAAGGTATGCAAGCATGTAAAATATCTTATAATCAAGATGAACTATGTACAATTGTTTTGTCAATTAAAATGCAGATTGATAACATTATTCTGAAGAAACTGTCTTATCCAAATCAGGAAGTTTTAAACGATGTTAACTCATGCACCACTGAAGATGCATTTAAACTATTCCAATTAAAACTTGGGAATATTTCTTTGTGAAATATCAGGGGTGAATGAGTAAAACAAAAGCTAAGGTATTTGCATGTTTCAACAGAAAGGAATTTTAACGCAAACTAAATGCTTTTGAGTTGATAAAAAAAATTGAGGCATATTCACGTTCAGTTCAGATATTGATCCATTAAATAAACATAGGTAAAGTGAAATTGTCTTTAATATAGAATGACAGCAATTATTAAAACAATTCTTGAATACATGTATTTCACCAAACAGATTACAAGTTTTCAAGTTTTATTCAAATTTTAGGCCATTGGCCCATCAGTATACAATACATATATACACAAATCATGGACAATGTACAAAGAATGAAGACAATCATATTCCATTATAATACCCTTAATTTGTTTGCCACATAGATGAATTTTCCTAGCAGACACAATTCTTTGATATCATGGACACTCAATAACTAAACAACTTTAAACATATGTGTTTGTATCCAATAGTAGCTTTTGATAAAAGGGGATCTGAGATTTTGGGAACAGACCCCCCAAAAAAATGAAATTTGTCCTTTACTTAGAGGGGGAGTATATATAGTTGTGGCATTTTATCTACTCTTCATGACAGACAACACACAGTATTAAATACAATTGCCTGGGCCCAGCAGATGTCCTAGATTGTGAATTGAAAACCTGGAAAACAGGTCTAGCAACTGTCTACAGTAGAAACTTAACAAAAGAGGACTTTTACAATGAAAGTCATTAGATAGATATGTGAAACCATGTCAGTTTTATAAATAAATAAAATCGTAAGATCTGCAATTTAAAAAAAAAAATACTGATTTAAATATTAGTGTGGGTAAAAATATTGGGATGCATTGAATTTAATGGCTCATGTAGATATATACATAATGGCTTTACACATGAGTAAAGCTGTAGTATTCCAGGTAATATGTGTGTATTATGGGCCAGTGCATACAATTTTCATTTCCTTATTATCCTGTAGGTAGGGCGTAAGAATTGTACCTGCTGCCCCCATTGCATGATGGTGAGAGGTGACTAAATTTGGGATTTTATCTTTTATTTCTGAACAACTTTCCTCTTCCTAATATATCCCTTGACAATGCCTTACTTTAAATTTGGCCTTGAGTTGAGCATTCACCCTTGTGAGGAAGGCTTTGGGTTCTGTCCCCTGGCCGAGACATACTAGAGTCTGTAAAAAACATAGTTTCTACTCCCGTTTAACGCTCAGCAATTTAGGAGTGGGACGACTGGTTCTCCAATTGTCAGTATAATGTGACCGGGTGGAGTTTCCTGCTGGGTGTCCCTCGGCAGTATGTTTCAGTGAGGTAGCACTATAAATTAAAGTCGGCATTAAATCCACGCTATCACCAAAATTTTAGCTTCTGAACTGGCTTAACTTTCCTGTCTCCTACATGTAAATGTAAGTCTTTGACTTAGCTTTTTATGTCCTCATGATTTGGCCTTTGACCTTGACCTTTATTTGTCCGAAATTTCATTGCCTTTAACCTTGCCCTATCATTATGTTTCAGAGATTTTAGTCCTGACATGTAAATGGAAATCTTTGACCTCACTTGATTTTTATGTCCAAAGATGTGGCCTTTGACCTGACCTATATTTCCCAGAAATTTTGACCTTTGAGCTTGCCTCTTTCCTCCAACAAATTTTAGCCTTACACTCATTTTGTCAGAGATTTTAGCCATTGACCTCACTTGACCTATGGTAGCATGACCTACATGTTACATGAACCTCATATGTCATTCTTGATGAAGTCTGGTCTCTGTCTGTGACCTGAAATTGCCTCTGGACGCATAATGTAAATGAAGCAGAAAGTTCATTGTACAAAGTGTCCAGGTTTGTGTACAGTGACTTATAGCGATTTCTACAATAGGTGTGTCAATGCCCTCATTGACATAATAACTCACTATATGACCTTTGTTATTGAAAGTTTTTTCTTATGTCTAATTTTCAAATACAACTTTGTTTCATTCTGCATTTTCACAACAAGCTTCATAGTTGGAAGTTTGAGCATGCGCATCAGATGTATAAATATGTAGCGGAATAAAACTGGGTCGACTGCTCAGTTGGTAGAGTGTCCGCCTAAAGTCTAGAGGGTCCTAGGTTTGAACCGCGCCCTGGCTGTGCATTTCCCTGCTCCTACTACATTTGGTGCTCAACGGAATGTATCAATTGAAGATGGTATAGGGCCTTGTGTGTCTTCCGGGTAAACAATTTTGTCAAAAGAATGAAGAATTTAGCTTGTCTGGCAGTGAATTTTTTCAGTTTGGTTTAATTGAGTTTTACGTCCTAACAGCTATGATCATTTAAGTACGTGCCAGGATTTGGTAGTGGAGGAAAGCTGGAGTTCCCGGAGAAAATCCACCGACCAATGGCCAGTACTCGGCGACTGCCCCACCTAGGCCTCGAACCGGTGACCCAGTGGTGGAGGGCTAGTAGTAGCAGAATGTCAGACGCCTTAACCACTTGGCCACCGCGACCCCTTTTTTTTCCGTCCAAATACATAAAAAGGAAAGTAACATGTTGTTCAGCTTTATGGGTATTATCTACAATTACAAAAAAAAGTTCATTTCCATATTCCAGTTTAATTTGATAAATGGGTGATACCTGTCAAATATTAGATAGACTGCTTGACTATTGGGTACTGAAGATATTCTGTCCTGTGACAGTTTTAAACAGGGCCAAGTGGTAAAGGTGTCTAACATTCTGCTACCCACTAGCCATTCACCGCAGGGTCGTGGGTATGAGACCTACGTGGGGCAGTTGCCAGGTACTAGCCAACGGTTGGTGGTTTTTCTCCGGGACCTCCGGCTTTCCTGGACCACCACCATTGAAAACCTGGCACATCCTTAAATGACTATAGCTGTTAATACAAGTAGGACGTCAAACACAAAACAAACAAACCAAAACAAACCATTTTATACAGCATGGTAACTTATAATTAAATATGACCTGTAGCTTGCTTCTGCCTTTTTTGAGGTTTGAACGAAGTGTACAATGTGAAAAAAATAGCAAAAGCTGGAAAATCCTCCCCATATATCCAATGTAAAAAAAACAATTATTAATTGATTGCAAAACTCTTTGTCAATATAAAGAACCTTCTGTATCTGTGTTGGTTGGACCCACACATTTGTACCTATATATATATACCTATGTAATTTGTATTTTGTTATATATTTTACTGACAGGTTGTAAACTGTAGTATTAGGAATCCTGATAGTTGTTCAAGGTTGAAGTGTCCCCTGTGGATTCCTTTCAGGATAAAGCTTATTTCTATATATATTACGCTGAACACTACTTAAG
>JAULCA010141735.1:5271-15297 GCA_032360845.1 Crassadoma gigantea | reverse complement strand
ATATTTATAGAACAAATTAATGAGCAAATATTTCAGATGAAAATAAATTTAGCCTATCTTCAACACTTTAGATCAAATTCTGAACTTCAAATTATGATACAACAGTAAGACAACAGCTGAAGAGACACAATAATTCGACAACATGAATCCGACGAAAACAGGAGGCGACACAAGGCGCTACGGGTATGTACACGACTTTGATTGTAAAACTAAGTAAATGGTAATCAAAGTTTTATTTCTATGAGTTTTTTAGCACATTTTGAATATACATACATAGGTTGATCTGAAAGCGGACTCCGCAGCTTATCAAATTTCATGAGAATATGAAAGAAACAACTTAAAAACTGGGGTTTTTTTCAAAGTAATTTTAGTGTAGTTGTAAGTTAACACCAGTATAAAGTTAAATAATGATGTTATGATGCAGTGTCTGACATATGCATTATGATACGATGGTATATTGACATATTTGCACATCCCTAAAAGTGCAAACAGTTTTTACTTTATTTCAAAACAATGTTGTTCATATTAGCTATCTTCTTCATTAAACCACAAATGTTTAACATGCATTGGACAGTTTAAATTTCATCATTTTACAATTCATCATTGTTTGTGACAGTTTGATTGCCCGAATTCCCTTTCCACCTTTAAAATCGCCACCGATAGCCGAACACTTTGGTTTAGCGGTCTGGGGTGGAAGCGTGGCCGGTGTTGGCCACTGGAACGTCAGACGTTGCTCAGCTCGGCGTGGACCGCACCAGATAAGATGTAACGAACAGGCTTTTCATTAGGTGAGCCTGATAGGAGCTCCCTGCTATTGATTGGTCGTGTAGTCCACACATCTCTATGCGCGATCGACTCCTAATGTGATATTGAATACACAGCAGGGAACACACAATATTGTTAGACCATTTTGAGCCAAAGATAAAATTCCCCACTATCCTAAGTGATTTTCTCGTTCACATCTGCTACAAAATTTTCCCCTTTGGCAAAAAAAAGAAGAGAAGAGAGAAACTTTTTGTAATATACAGATACCACGTATAGACAATAAAGTGCTTGAATGGTTCTGAGAGTAGATTATTTCTATATTAAAAACAAATAATTCCATAAAAGATATGAAACAATAGTCTGGGAGACTAAGGAGCATAACAGTAAACTGTTTAATAAACTATTAAGTCAAATGTACAGTATACTTCACATTGAAAATGTCTACTGAAAGGCCATTGCACCGATTCAGATGGCAAGTTTTGCAAATGTTTCACAAGTTAGAGAAAAAAATAAGAGAATATAGCAAAGGTCACAATTCTGAATTTGAAATAATGTGTTACAATCTTTTTTTTTTTTTAAATTGGTTAAAATGATCTGTGAAAAACATGGCAAAAATATGACTGGAGTCATACTAACGCGCACTTTATTGTAGAATATGAACATTTTGTAAACCATTAAACACATCTCATAATGTTATCGTCAAAATATCTGTGTGAATGCTATGCCGCTAGAAAAGATCGAGCTGAACACTCCCGAAATAATCATTTGATCATAAAATTGTTCATTTATTTGACAAATAAGCAATATATCATGTCATACAAAATTACACTTCTGTTCACAAAACCGCTTTGTAATGTTAAAAGTCTACATTTAAATTTGGACTGGCACGCGCAGTTTTCTAATTGGTCAAAGTATCACGTTATTTAGAAATATGTCTTATTAATTGAATATCTGGTCTGAGCGATCGTTAGATAGGGTATCATTACTTCGATTTTATCTGCTGCTTCAGATGCTGGACGCAGGTTGAGATAACACTAACGCAATAAAGATAAAATCTCACCAATCAATCGGACATTCCACTGGTCGTCAATTCATAACTAACGTACAATCAAATTACGTGTTAAACACATTAAATGAATAGTGTGAGAATCAAAGTTAAAGGGGAAATTATTTCTTTCAAAGTACGAGTTAATTCAAATTAGATAATTTTCGATTTTACAAGTAGGAATATCTGAATGTATATAAGCAATGACAGATTATATTTCAAGTAAATCTATTTAGTTGTATGTGTACATATATATATTTCCTTGACTCGATGTTTGTGAGTGCTTTGAGGTACATTCTTTCTTTGTGGTAGACGAGCTAGCCATGTGATAAGGGTTTCCGTGGCAGGATTATTCTGGTCAGTGATAAAACGACGAAGGACGGACACAGGTATTTAAATCACAGAAGACTTTATGTATAAAACATTTTTCGATCACAAGGTTTAGATATTTTCATACTTCAATGGTGATATACAATCCAGGTTGATAAACTTACCCGTTAAAAGAGAAACATTTTTATTCTATTATTGTATTTTTGTTGATAATTATTTGATCAAGATCGTGTCCTTAACGCGATACTTTGTTTGATGTTGATGCCTGTTGATTGTTTTAATCTGAAAAGGCGCCCTTTCTTTGTATCATACAGACTCACTAAGCATCATTTAATAAAAATATCTGAGCAGAAAAATATTTCAAAACAGCACGTTACCTATTCAGCTTAATTATATACGCTCATCAGACTTTCTACAAGTGATCAAAATCTTTTCTAATGGTTAAGTAGTACTCTGTATATTGTTCAGACTTGGTTTGCTATTTAGCTATCAGACTTTTCCTTTATTCAGTATTTTGATGTGCTTGCATGTGATTGAACATTTAAATTATTGCTATATATATTTATATAGTAGATGTATATGTAGATATGCATGCAATATTTATGTAAGCAATTTAAAGCCATGTTTTATGTTACAAATTGAAACAAAATATTACTTTGCAGCGCATACTGTGATAAATTCTGAAAAGATAAGGTACTAATGACATGTAAACAGAAATGCACAATGTCTCATTAGCCATAAGACAAATGAAATAACATTAAAGTTAATAACTGCCTTCATTAATGATCAAAATCGCGATATGATAATATTAACTAAAAGTTAAAAACAAAAAGCCAAAATAAATGAATAAAAACAAAATCACTGCCATATCTTATTAATTTCTAATCTGACTTAAAAAAGTGAATATCGAGGCAATTGAAATTTAAACAGAAACAGATGCAACGACAGTCTCTAAAAATAATATTAAATAGGGAAGCATATGTCCATTAAGGATTCATTAGCGGAACTGAAAAAAGTTAAACTGATTAAAGTTCTTTGGCTGGAATATTCCGAATTATGTGTAGACTAAAGATAATTGGGAAAGGTACCAATAATACCTTTATAACGCTATAGACGTTTTAGCTACAACAAATAGCTTATATTTAAACGAGTATTATTTTTCGGCCAACTCCGGGGACTGGCAGTTAATGGGGAGTATATCAACTTATGACCTAAACTCACCACACAAAGTAAATATTGTATCAATTATAACATAGACATATGTACTTAATACATTAATATCAAAGTAGGAAAATACTGGTAATACTTTAAAATATAGAGAACCACTAATTAACCTTACAAAAGATAATGATCGAATATTGACGTTACGGAGGTTGAGAAAAGTGTTTTTAATGTTTCGTAAGATGAGGACTGTGTAAAGTACGTTACAAAGATGAGAACCGTGTATATAACATTACAAAGTATAATAAAGACCTTGTATTTAATGTAACAAAAGATTTGGATCGTAAAATAAGGTTACAGAAGATGAGGACCGTGTATTTACTGTAACAGAAGATGAGGACCCAGTATTTACTCAAACAGAAGATGAGGACCGTGTATTTACTGTAACAGAAGATGAGGACCCAGTATTTACTGTAACAGAAGATAAGCACCGTGTATTCAACGTTACATAAGATAAGGACCGTGTATTTAACGTTGCAAAAGTTGAGGACCGTGCATTAAACATAAGAAAAGTTGAGGATCTTGTTTCCAAGATTACAGTAGAAGAGGGTCTACAAAATATGAGAGCCAGTTTACAGTAAGAGAAGTTGAGAACCAGGCATTTACCGCTACAGAAGATGATGATCTTTTATTTAAGGTTACATAAGATCAGGACTGTACATTCAACGTTATAAAAGATGAGAGCCGTGTTGTTAACGTTACAAAGGTTGAGAGCCGTGTTGTCAGCGTTAGTAAGATGAGAACCGTGTTGTTAACGTTACAAAAGATAAGAGTCGTGTTGTTGACATTACAAAAGATAAGAGTCGTGTTGTTGATATTACAAAAGATAAGAGTCATGTTGTTGACGTTACTGAGGATAAGGGCTGAGTATTCACGTTACAGAAGTTGGGGTCGTGTATTAAACGTAACCGAGGATTTGGACTGTGCATTTTGAAGTTACTGAAGATGAGGATCGTGCATTTCAAGTTAAAGAAGATAAGGTCCATGCATCGATGGCCTTAATCACATTTGTAGTTAGGTGTGAAATTAACTGGAAATATTGCCTGCAATAAAAATGTCCCAAACCTGTTTTAGTAGTTACCACTTAATTAGGACAACACAAAAAAGGGATCTCCTTAGGCTATTGAATTGTAATGTTTAATTACCAGATTGCAACAAAGGTAGAGTTTCACTTGATTGAGGAGCAGAACTCGATCATGATGGACGGTTATTATTAAGCGGCGGTTGCGGTCTCTGTGGTGAAGTAATTTTGTCATTTATACATTTAGATTGCACCGCATTTCAATTCCTTTGTGTTTAAAAAATCAAAATGATTTCAAGAGGTCTTGCATATTAAAGGTGTGAAATGAGAGACGAATTGTTTCGAGATTGTCGTAACATAATTAGTAGCTTGATAACATTTATAAACTACCGAAGAGACGACAATTTGTGGAAACTTGGGAATATGACATTATCATATGAAACAGCTTTCTTGTCGCTATATTTGTCTTTAAGACGACAGCCAGTCAGTGTTGGGCGTCAACTCTTCAATAAAGTACATGAAGTATTACTGAAGGAATTGTTTCCCTGCGGCAAATACAATTTTAATTAACGCGACAGAACATGTTTCTGACGCTGAGTTTGTGTATATGAATTGGCCGAGGAGCCTTCAGGGAAAACTACAATGTCCGATAATATCAATTTCTCCTCATTTTTTGGTATATTTTAGGCAATTGTGCGTTCCCTAATGACAGAAACACCATCTGAACACACACACTATTTGTTAAAAAAATAAATGATAAATGAAATGGCTTTGAGGAATCTCTTCCGCGGAATACTTGCAATAATTACTATGGATGGTCTTAAAAAGTCATATTTAGCAGTTAACTATAAGGGCATTTTAAAGGGTAAAATGTTGATTCATATAAAGTGTACACTAACAAATATGTGATATGTGTAATAATGCTTAAATATAGATATCAGTATTACTTCAATTTAGAAGGGCAGTGACTGCTTTGGCAGAGGTGATGACGATGTTTCATAGGTTCGACGTCAAAGGAATTCTGCTTACGACCATAAAACAGTAATATCAAATTTCCTCCAACACAGAAAGACACGCACCGATGCTCTTATAAAATTAGATACAAACGGTTTTATCGAAAATTAATAAAAACGAAATTTGGTGTCTTTATCAAGAATTTAACTGAACAAATGGCACATAGGCATACAACTCGGGCTTTGAATTCGATAACCTTTCCGACATAACCGTAAACTAATAAGGAAATATTAGCTATTTACAGAAAAATATCTTTATGGTATCGGGCCGAGTGTGATTAATGACACTCGCTCGCATACAACCTTATATTAAGGAATTTGTGGACCGTTTTGCTATTCACGATTCTTTGTCGAATCGAAGCCGTAATTAACGTGAATGACAAAATTCATCATTTGAAGACATTGTAAATTAATCAAAAATGTAAGGCGGGGACTTTGATGTTGTAGGGGGGCCTGATTTGTACGAGATAAATGAGGAAGCATTGACGAGAAAACCACAAATTGGTCCATCTAATTCAATTAGGCCTAAACACCGACTGAGCGAGCGGTCTACTGCTGACCCTACATGCCTCTGTGTCATAAAATCGTACTTTTTCATGGCGATATTCAAACCCTTTTCCTTTCATAAGCAGTAGTTACATAAAAAAACATCAATCACCCCTGGTCGGACCAGCATCATGTTTGGCAACATGCGTTCAAAATTACATTTATTTGTCGGGCTAAATGTTGCTTTTCCATGCACACATCTCCAAAATTAATCTCTTGCATTTATCTACCGGTCTGTCTGGATGTCACGGTGCGATATTACTGGAACGAGCCAATAGAATTCTGTTTGACAAAAGTCATAAAAACTCAGAGAATGGTGCCCACTATCTCCCCTAGATAACTGTAAATGGCAAAACCTCCCCTCCTAAACCATGACAGTGTCGTTTAATCAAATATATGCGTGATAATTCATCTCTGCAAAAACGAATCGCTGGTGGATGCGCATTGCGACAGTGCGACTATGGTGCCAACAAGGGTTTATTTTTTAAATTTGAAGAAAAACATTCTGGTCATCTGTTTCATTTTTTTGCTTTTATTTAGAAGTTACAATGTGTACAAGCATGGCATATTACAAAACATCTCTGTTCGTGCATAGCTTTATTCACCTGGGTTCATTTACCCTCATGGTTAAGCGTGGATTCTGTGTTCAAATTTCTCAATTACTTAAATCTCACCAAATCGGTTAAAAATTCAAATTTCATCATTGAAAACGGTACTCAACTTATTTCACTTAACTTCCAAACAAATGACACAATTTATTTCATTCAAAATAAAACAAATGTGTGTTCAGCATAAAATCTTAATTGGATTACATGAAAATGGTCACAGACAATATATAAAGAATACAGAGACGAACAGAGAAGTTATAAAAGGTATTTCTAGGGATTATTGTACGCTGAGGTGATGAACTCTGATGTAGAGCTATCAGTCCCCGATGCTGGTCATATACTTGTAACTGGAATTAATTCTGGGACATTAAACATGATTTACTAGTTTAAACAAAATATGCGTTGTATCCAAAAGTTGTCAACTTGTAATTCTAAAACAATTGTATAGGCGTCTTTCTCTTTTTGCGTCTTTTCTACATACAGAACAGAAGTACACCTATACAAATGTACATGTACAAGTGTTTACGGAACATTATGAGATCTATATAGATCAGAACGATCATTAATAAGTTGCAGTTATTTTTCACAGGAATATAATTTGATAGTGTGACTATATTCTTTTTAGATGAATATGATTTACGTTTATCAATGGCTTTTGTTTTGAATATCAACAGACAGTTCTTGCATTGAGTTTGATTTAAACTGTGCTTCCTAGACAAATCCTCTTTATCAAGAATGAGTATATTCAACGATATAGATAGTTATCTGGCCAAAAAGACTTTTTACACTGAGTTCAATGCCTAGAAAAATTGTTTAAAATCAAGTTTTATAAAATTTAGATTCCTTCTCGACATTCACAGAAAACCTTTTTTTAGGGTTTAAGTTTCTTGCTCACATAAATGACATTTATTGTATTTCTTTACTCATACTGTTGTAGGATATATATTGAATGGTATCATGTACGTATGAAAATCATAGCATTGTTATATAATTCAAAACTTTAAACAACCTGCTATAGATCGGCTTCCACTCTGTTACATTAATTTTGAGATCCAATATTAATTTAATTTCTGCAGTATTTTAACATTTTGCTTTATTTGCAGTGTATCACATATATCTACATCACTTTTAACGCTTCTAAAGGATATCAAAGTGGGTTGATACACATGGTCCGTAAATCAACAAATTAGGTTAATTTTATATATCATTAAATGTATATTATTTTACCTCCCTTTTGTAGAAAGTTGTGAGATGCCTTTTTGATATTTGTTTAAAAATGTAGAAATTTCTGGCAATTGTGTAAAAAAAGTCATAGACATATTTCTTAACCCTTTTCAAACTAATTATTTACTATTAATAACTTGATGAAAATGAAAACATATTAATTACTATTTAATGAGGATTTCAGACTACCATCATAACAATGTGTGTTTTAATGTTCTGTAACTATGATCCACGCATTAACGATTTTATTTAATAAAATGATATATTTGCTTTGAAGTTTATTCCATAACTCTCATTTCTGAGATTTGAAATTGAAAGTTGTAAAATTACTATCCTGTTTTTTTTTCATTATATAGGATATGAGTGTTAAATTCATGTTGATTTTAAAACAATAAATAAATTGACTCAATCTAAAAAGTTTCACGCCATCTTCTTCAGCGTTTATTTAAAAAATAATTTAATTTAATCACTTTTTTATCAATGCTGCTTACAAACCAATTTACGACATTGTATTAAGCATTTTGAACCTTTAAGTTTGGTGTGGGAATAGTCATAAATAAATCAAATATATGGTGTTTTGAGTATATTTTAATGCAACAACTCAACTTTTTGGGGAAGACACATTATATTGTATTTTTGTCATAGATTATAATAGGTCTTTTATAGGTTATTCCCACTATATCATCTACATTTAATGAAAAAAATCACCATTTTAGTTACAATCAGTGATTGATATCCACAATATTCAATCCTGTAATATTTGTAAAACTATTCCAAGATTTCAATGCCTCATTTAAGTTTGTTTTCTCTCTGAAAAAATTGTCATTTACGAGCTGCGAAATTTTGTGGGTTTTTTCCCTCCTTCATAATATTAATCCCTTTGTGCCTCTATTTTCATTTACTATAAAAACCTTGATATTTTACAACTAGCAAGACTATTAATTGAGATACTGATTAATTTGTCGTAAACTCTTACCATGTTTAAAAATATTGAGGGAAAAGACGAAAAACAACTTTGAAGAATAGCTGTAAACTTATTTCACGGAACAGTTAGTAAATCAGATTTTCGGAGATGCGTTTTTTTGTGTTATTTTTCTTTTGCTTATTTTGTCAGTTGTCCTTTTTTTATTAATTATTTACAGTTAAGCGATGATTAAATTAAAAACTTTATTTAGAAATTCTTTACTCAAGTGTATAACGTTTCAAACTTTATAGATTTTATTTCTTAATGTTCCATACCATATATTTCTAAACATTTAATAGAGCAT
This sequence comes from Crassadoma gigantea, assembly GCA_032360845.1. Taxonomy (NCBI): domain Eukaryota; kingdom Metazoa; phylum Mollusca; class Bivalvia; order Pectinida; family Pectinidae; genus Crassadoma; species Crassadoma gigantea. Next base: position 6,256 of record JAULCA010141735.1, on the reverse strand, counting down.
ATGTATAAACGGTTCATACAACATGTGTACACATTCTATATTGCAAAGATTTATACGTTATATACTACACTTTACATAAGTATGAACATGTCACAATACATTTGTATATACATTCTATACTGTACACGTTTATATGTAAATTTTGCATATACAATGTGTATATACGTTCTATACTGCATAAAATTGTATAAACGGTTAATACATCTACTGCGTATATATATGTATAAACATTCCATACTTGATATATACAATGTTCTAAAAGTAAACGTAATTCTCCATAACGTGTTTATACAAACATTAATACTATATATATATAAACGTTTCTTCATTCATTAAAAAAAACTTAATCTCCCAGAACTTAAACATTAAGGGCAATACTGTATCAAAGCCAAAGCAGTTATATAAACGTGATACCTTTATATATTAAATTGTTCTTATGTTTATCATTTTAATAAATGTAAATGAAAGTATTACAGTAGTATAGCTGTGTCATAGAAGCAGTGATGTAAAGGTTTATTTAAACATTTGTCAATCCGTATTTTCCTGACAGCTAAATCAAGTGAGTCACTTTTTATACGTCAAACGATAAATATATCTTAGTTAGCCAATGGATGTGTCATACGCAAAAAAATGCTTTCAGAGCATATACTGTACTTATGTTTGTCACATTGTAATTGATAGATATATACATAATGGAATATATTAACAGATTTATTTCCGCTATATTTATAACAACAGAGCACTGTAAATCTATTTCGTTTATGTAGGATTTTAGAATCGTTCATATTCTTAGATACTTGAAGGTGACGTTTTATCTAAATCAATGAAAATTTTAAATCTAAAACAACTGCTTTAAGGTAATATCGAAAGTATGCCACGTTAAATAGGACAAAAGAGAAACAATATTGACAAACAACGTCAGTATCGAAAGATGTCGTGCAAATTTACGTAAGGATGGAGAGATATTTTCAGCACTTATTGTGAT
>JAULCA010141624.1:0-14150 GCA_032360845.1 Crassadoma gigantea | reverse complement strand
AGGAACAATTATATTATTGCTAGTTTGCCTTTGCCTTCTGAAATGTTTTACATTCCGTCCAGTTTTATAGTAATACCACAGGTGTGATTCACACCGGGCTTGCTCCATTACAAGACATGGGATCGAGGCAGAGGAGGCCGGGTATTAATATTAGTACTTGTGTTGACGGTGCTGTGATCTAAAATGAAGTAAAGGTACACCCACACCTGATATTGATATAGAATTTATGTAAAATCAATGATGATGATATTTTCCCGTGCGATCGTTAAAGGTGTATAGGTCGATTTTCCAGTACAATGTGGAAGAAGGATATTTATTTTTGATAACTGTGGTATTTCGTCATCCCTCAAACACATAAGTTAATGTTTGTACGTTGCGTAGCATTGGAGCTGCCTACTAGCACAAACCACACACCAGCTCTGTCAAGATCAAAACTTCAACATGGTGGAGAATATATTTATGTTTTGCATACTGGCACTGTCCACAGGTAGGTGCATGCTTTTTTTTTGTTATTAAAAAAGTCATTTTATTTTTAGTTGACAGTTATATTCCTGATATTAATGAAAAATTATATACAAGGATAAGCATTCTGTTAATTCGTGAATGTTGCCTGTATCTGAATACAGCACAACGGCAGTTAAGTAGGTAAATAGGTAAAATAGCCCACAGATACTCGATGACGAAATGAAAGATTTATATTTACTGCCTTCATAATAAACTTTGACATGGTAAGCATTTCTAAATCTTAAAAATGATGTATAGAAACAGTTACGCTATTACAGGAACTATGAACCCATAACGTTATACCCATAAACTGCATGTAAATATTAAAAATATGCACTGAACATGTTGCATTCTTAACTATTATGTTTTCTTTTAAATATCAAAATATAAAGAGGAATTGATCCATTATATACTTAAAGTTTAACATTGTGTCTAAGCAGGTGTGTAGCTGGGATGTAAACGATGTGTGCGCAAGTTGTCCTAAGGAACGGGTCCGGCCCCTATCATCCCCACCCCGTTAAACAAATTAACAAGCTCTGTGATGCTGTCAGATGGTATTTACGAGAATATTTAAGTGTATAATTCATTCAATGTAAAGGTAAAACCGGATGAATGGTATTGAAATTTACCATCAATGAAAGTTGCTACGGGTATTCGATTTAAGGTAAATTCCGGACCTTCCCGTACTAAAATAGAGATATCTAAATGAATAGTAATTTAAGTAATAGAGTAAAAGGAAGTGAATATATACTTAACTACATCAAGCCTTTTTAATGAAATGTCATTAATAAAATTTCACCGTTTTCAGTGATTCCGTCTCAACGAAGGTCAATAATTGGGTCACTGTGGCTGTGAAAGGTCACTAGATTGGTACTCCATTGTAAATAAGTCACGCGGGTGGAGATAACGTTTGTATCTATATCTGGATCATTAACACAGTATAACATGTAGGATATGTTTTCAAACAAAGAGTTCAATTATTTTAGAGTCTGAATGTCGTACTATAGCGCGCATTAGTATTTAATTGTTAAGCTCTGTGTTTGTCTGTCGGGTGTACCGGGTCGATCCCCTCACCTTAGAGTACAACAGGGTTAAACAAAGCTATCGTCAATACCGAGCATACTATATGGAAATACACCCCAACGTCATTAGTATGGTTGTTTAAACGTTTAAATCATGTGGTAAAACAAATTTTGTTTATTCATTTTTGTATCTCTGTTTAAACGCCTAACTTCTGTCGTAAAGAAATAATTTTAAATATATTTGTAAGTAGGGTGTTATGGAGATCCTTCATGAGCCTCGTATTTTATGGTAAAATTGCACCAGGAAGATAAAAGTAAAGGGAACTTAACACATCAATCGATGTTGTTTTGCTTATTTATAACATATTTTACAAGTACCCTTGCCGATTTGATTTAGCAAATAAGCATGTAACGCACTTTAGAAGCCTAACTACCAGTGCTGAATATCTGACGTCACTGAAGTATCTTACTGTTAAAGCGCAACTGACGAGAAAGGATTTTTTTAAAAAAGTAAATGAATTGCAGTAAATTCAACTCTAAACTATATTTGAGAAGAAATAAGAAAAAATTAAGACACATTAGGGTAAGGACATCGTGCTAGTTCGCAAGGTTTATGTTACCGCAGCCCGTGCAAATCTCCCGACGCCATGTGTGTTTGTTTGGGTTTGGGTGCAGGTTGGTCGATTTTACTTCAGCTTTTCTACCAAAAAGCTATATCCTGCAGACGGTATGAGACCATGATAGCGCTTCACTGTGCATATACCCCGGTACAAGTGTTAAAGGGTATGTATTGTGCTCATATATACATAAAGTTATGTTCTTTGCCAACAATAAACATGCAAACATTGGTGAGGGACTAACAATGGAACAATACAAACGTTTACTTATTCATTTCAATGCATACGGCAGTCTGTATTATAGATCAATGATGACGTAAATCAAATAGTAATACAGTTTGCCTTGATATAGCGTAAACTTACAGAAAACTTTGGTTCAAATCAAATTTCTTTATTCACATGTGTTAAGAAGACTTTTTAAAAGTAAGGCTCTTTGTGAATATGAACAATGAACAATAGTAAAGGAGAACATTGCTCTTGACAAGTTTCATATTGATAAGGTTCAGTCAATATTCGATTATTCTTAGATAGACATTTTTATATGTCTATTAACTTTCACTCCGTGTACCAACCTACTGTAATATTTCAGAGATTTAAAAAAATATATTTAAAACACACTTAATGATATTTTAACCACTGCAATGAAAGGGAACTAGTTGAAAATATACACGATATTATAAATTTCTTGATAAAAAAGAACACATTGTTCATGATCGCAATAAAATGACTAATTTGAGAAACAGTCTTACGGTGGATCTTAGTATCATCGATTAATACCATGCGTAATGTTCCCTGTCGGGCCATTGACAATGAATTGCCTTTTTAATATTAATAATATAATAACCTTAATAGCAAATGTTAATTATCAGAGAGTATTCTTCTCACTCAATTAAGTCCAGTCGGAATGTTATATGTCCATTCTTTTGGATTATTACTTTTATTTTTCACTCACGCTTTGCAATCGTGAAAACATTTACCGAATTCGATGCAAAAAAGATAACTGATATCTGTTCAAGGAAAAATGAAAAACCTCTGTGTTTTTGTAAACGTTGTTACGCCAGTATAGCAATGCCTGCAAATGTTTATACAGCCTTCAGTGTGTGATGACCTAAATCTAGGACAATCATTTTAAAAATGTAATAATATCTCAGGTGTCATGTGATTCGCTGTCTGAACGGGATGGCGATTTTCTACCAGCAAAACTACCCTGACTGATCGATAAAACGAGTTTCACTTTTTATTTAGGGTTTTTGTCTCTCGGGGAGTGTAAACAGCCGAAGCGAAGCATGACTTTATACATATTTGTCAACTGTATGCTAGCTTGGTGCAGTATTTTGTAATGGATTTAAAGTAAAGAGGTGCGGGCGTATCGACACAAACACACTTTTAAAACCTCTATTGAGTGTCAAAATAGCTAATGCAATATTTTAAAGTAAACACATAATGCATTAAAAAATATAAAAATATATAGTCTATTTAAAAACAAGTATTGCGAAATAATCTGTCACGATATTAAAAAGAATTCAATGAGTCTATTGTAAAAACTAAAGGTACGTGTTACCACGCGATTAAATATTTCGTAATATTCCGCATTAAAACGAGTGGTATTTTTAAGTTAAAGCCGAGGTCATTATTCTGTACGTATTAGTCCTTCTTATTTATAGATATAAACTGAAGGAATTTTAATTAATGTTGCTACATGTACCTATTGGTAAAACAAAAACATGAATGAATTGGATATCCTTGCGAAATAACATTTTCATGACACATATAAACGATATTTTTAGAACGATTCCTTAACGTATAGAAAAGAAAATTGCGGTAATTTTTATATAAAACACTTAAATATTTGAATGCATTAAAATACTGCGTCTACATTTCAATGTACATTTTGTATAATTTATCTTCTGTTCCCTAATATCAATCCCCCCACCCCACCCCAACACCCGCCTAAAGGTTGCCGAAACCTCGATGAACATTTAGTTATTTTCTTTTAGTAGTAGCACGGGTCACAATACAATACTACCGTACTCATTATCAGTTTAAAATAAACACTAATACTTCTTTATTTTCTCAAATTCATATAGTAACGAAGTTTTACGTACACCCCCTCATTTCTTCTGTTTCAACTGTTGTTCAGACAAATGTTGATGTCCATCAAATTATCAGTCAAATGTTCGATTCATACTATCATATAAAGTACAATAAAGTGTTCACCGATATTAAGAAAAAGTAAAAAAGTGAATTTTAAGCATTGACTGTAGATATATGGGTTTTCTCTTTAAGGAACAATTATATTATTGCTAGTTTGCCTTTGCCTTCTGAAATGTTTTACATTCCGTCCAGTTTTATAGTAATACCGCATTCGCTGTCGAGTCAATAAAGCAATTTTCATACGAGTGATTTACAAATGTGTTCATTTCATTCCTTACCAGGTGGTTCTTCGGCGGGAGAAGTATGTGAAGCAAACATATATACTTCTTCAATCAATGAGTACTCTGTCTACTGCGAAACTGGCTGTTGTGGATACTACTATTCCAGACAGTGTTGCCCTTCATAGTAAGTTGGAAACAGAAATATAACGCCATAAAGATAGCAGCATTATCAGCCTTATAAAAATCATTGTCAATATATTTTTCTTTCCAAACGGTTCTGTATATGAAATTGCCAGAATTATTTTTTGTCTCGTACAGACGACTTTTATTTGTTTGGTTATGTTTGTGTAAAATGTCCTAGACGATTTGTGAAACGAACGGTTTTGTTAAAACAAATAGATATTGTCTTTACAATATAGGATTTCACATTGGCGTCCATGTCATATTGAATTTATTAATTGATTCAAACGTTTGATATGAGTATCATGAGGCGAGTGTCATATTAAAAGAGGAGTGCCAATTTAGGCCTTATTTTATGGTTCTAATATGTATTTAGGCACAAAAAAAAGAAGAAAATTTGACATAATTAGGCCAATATATTACAAGGTCACAGTAACCTACTTATCAACCATGTGCTACTCTTTTCGGCCATATTTAATATTTGCAGCTTTAGTGTAACACAATACAACAAAAGAAACTGTAAAAAAATAACATGTATTTAAAAAGAAACCCAGTCCATTTGTGATCTAGGTCCCCCATTTTACCCCCTCATATCTCGGAATGATCTCCAAGCTGACCTTAATTTCATGTCATAACCCCCAAGGTATTTTTGTAAGAAATAAAACTTATCGGTGGTAGCCACCCGAAGGCCCATATTGACACCCCTACTTTATGAACGAGTTTAATATATTCAATATGACCTGAATATGAATGCAAGATTGTATTTATCACATAACACTCGTTATTAAAAAAATATGCAAACACAATTATGTGTTATCAGCTTATTCTATATAAATCAAAACTACAGTACTTTATCATAGTATAATTGTCGTTCCGTGCAGTGACAAATATAATAGACTACTTCTCCTGGCACTTAGACCAGTGGGTCATACTATTACACCACTTTTTTTAGAGAATTCTAAGGAATCAAAATCGGAGAAAAACTTACGCACAAGACGTGGGACACGGGCAGGAAAGGGTGCTGTTAGGCAGGTACGAAGTGTTATCGGTGTTACATCTAACGGAACCAGTGGTTGTACCCACTCGGGCCTGAAAACTGATAACCTCATTCATTTGGTCACTACAAATGGTCTGTCCGCCTCGCACACTTTCTTGCAGGGCAACACTGCACTTACAGGCATCACCACCTTTGTGCATTCTCGTAACGATACTTCAACACGGATTCCGACATCATTAGTATCGTTCGAGAGTTGACATGTCATCAAGCCGACAACAGCTGGTCACTGTAAGTAAGTTATTCCTCTGAATTTTGTGACCTTAAACTGTCGCTCGGTGAAGAATAAGTCATTGTCAATTGGAGATGTTGTAACATCTCAAGACATTGACATTTTTGCATTGACAGAAACCTGGCTAGGTTCAGATATCGATGACCAGGTCATAGCTGAGCTAATACCTACACGCTTTGGATATCTCCACAATGCTCGAATCGGCAAACGTGGTGGTTGGGTGGCTGTTCTGTATAAGAAAGTTCTAAGTGTGAGACATCTCTCTTCCAGCTATGATGGTGGAGACACACACTTTGAGCGCATTTACAATTTAGATTGTGTATCATTTACAGGCCTCCTCCATCTAAACTTTGCTTTACAAAATACAGTGTTTTTTATGAATGGTTTACCTTTTTAGACAACCAAATTGTTGTACCACAAGAGATTATTATCACGGGAGATCTAAATTTCCACTTAGACGATCTATCTAATATTGATGCTCGCCAGTTCTCTGGTCTACTAGATCCAAGGGTCTGATTCAGATAACTCAGTCATTCGTGGAGCAGTTTCACTGATTGATTCATGTCTAAGTGATGTGAAGGGGAACTAATCAAGAGATCATCTTGCTATCCACCCTACACTGAATTGAAGTAAGCCAGATCGTGCAAGGTAAGAAGTGAGCTTCCGGAAATTCCATGAAATTTCAATACCAGATTTCAACAATGACATTCTTGTTTTGTTCCGCCCTTCAATCTACTGAAGGCGGGGATCATGATTTTGCTAAAGCATACACATCTGATATAAAAGCCCTTATGGAGAAACACGCACCTCACCTCTGCAGGCTGAGATGATAACTGTGGGACAGAATGCCCTGTGGTATAAAGAAAATCTCCGTGTAGAAAAACAGAAACGTAGAAAGGCAGAGAGACAGTGGCGACAGACCAAATTAACCGTTCACCAACAGATTTATAGGGAGCATTGTCGGCTAGTTGGTGCACTACTCTTTCAGTCAAAAGAGGTTTATTTTTCGGAAGAGATCGAAGAATGCGGCAAGGATCAAAAACAGCTTTTTAGACTCGCCAAAAACCTAATGGGACAGAAAGGTGAAATAGTCCTACCAAGCTGTATTTCTGAAAATGACTTAGCAAGCAAGTTGAGTGATTACCTCCTGAATAAAATCAGCTCAATCAGGAAAAATATTGCCGAAGTGAGCTCTTCTGCTGACATTGAATCTCTGTCATGACTTCTGACATTGCATTTGATGTGGAACCATTGGTTACGCTTTCACCAATAACTGTAAGCTTGATCCACTGCCTACAGACCTATTAAAGAAATGTTGTGAAGCACTGCTTCCTTTCATTGCCTCAATGATGAACAAATCATTGGCTGAGTCAAAGGTTTCATTATATTTCAAAAAGGAACATGTCAAACCAGTATCAAAGAAGCCTGGAATGGACAATGAGGAGTTGAAGAACTACCGCCCAGTTTCTTCTCTGCCTTTTCTGTCTAAGATCTTGGAGAATGTTGTGTCCCGGTGTTTCATCTCCATGCAAATAGGGACGGTTATAGAACCACGAAAATATTGTATGTACTCCAAACCGATTGGAGAGAATTGTCGTCGCCATAGCCTTTGCTATCATTGCTATGCCAATGGCACACAACTTTACATGGTCATCAAACCACAGGACTGTTGGAATACAGTCTCAGAAAGCATGGAAGCTTGTCTGACATATATCAGTATCTGGATGAAGCCAACATGCTTAAACTTAATCAGGAAAAAGTCGGAACTAATCGTCTATTTACCAAAGTGTCAGCAATCAATTGCTCTCCAGCTCAAGGTCGGTGCCAAAACTATTGAGACTGTTCTAACTTTTAAAAACCTAGGGGTATACTTTGATTATTCACTGAATATGGAGGAACAAGTGAACGCTATTGCCTAATCCTGTTACTACCAGATCAGGAACATCGGCTTTATTCGGCAGTTTATAACTGCAAATGCATGCAAGATTTTGGTGTATTCATTTGTTACCTCTCGGTTGGATTATGGTAACGCCCTGCTCTGTGGTATATCTGACAAACTAACTAGTCGTCTGCAGAGGGTCCAAAACACTGCAGCACGGCTGAGTACTCGTACTCGAAAGAGAAAGCACATCACTACTTTGCTTTATTCGTTGTACTGGTTACCCGTACAGTACAGGTCAAAGTACAAAATTATGGTGTACACATACAAGGCACTGAATGGAACATCTCCTCAGTTCCTACATGAGCTTGTTACCCTGTATCAGCCGTCACGATCACTGCGGTCGGAGTCAGAATCTTTGTTGTGTGTCCCAAATTCTTGTACTGTTACGGAAACATATGCTTGGGGTGGGTTTCGGCCACGTTGTGGAATAGCTTACCATCTATTAGAAAGTCAAATACCCTGGTCAAGTCCAAGAGGGAATCAAAACTCACCTCTTCATGTCTGCATTTTAGAATCATTGAAAAGACGTCATGTAAATACCACCCTTTTACTTGGTTATTTATGTGCACATTGCTTGCTTAAATGTATAAAAGTGATTGTAAGCCTTTGTTTTTGTTTTCATTATTATAACCATTACTATTATCCATATGTCGTAAAGCGTGCCAGTATATTTTATAATGATCAGTTTTAAATGCATTGATAATAATGAGACAAAACAAACGTTCATTTAGAAAAACAGTTAATGTATCGTGTGGTATACATGTAGTAAATAAAAGTATTATGGTCGGGTGGTGCAGTGGATAGCGCACTTTGTCGGTTGGTGCAGTGGATTGCGCACTTACCTTTCTCCGGGTACTCCGGTTTCCTCGCGCATTAAGACCCCCTGCGCGCTAACATCCGGGCCAACAAGAGTGATTTATATAAGTTGAAATAACTTGTTTCATAATTGTTGTAAAATATATAAAGTTTATATTTATAATATACTTGAATCAAAGTAGTAACCGGAATGACGTAAGAATATGATCTAACGGTTATGAGCAATCGCAGCTGTTTAAGGCTATGTTAACCTGTGTGTGTAATACCATATTGATGACATAGCTATATGGTTCATTAAAGTGATAAAGCCTTATGAAGATTGTTATTGTTCTTTTTAGTGTCGGTCTAATTATTGGAGCAGTGATTGGAGGTCTGTGCTTCATTGGAGGAATTGTGTTTCTAATCTGTATGTGTTACCATTGTAACAAGAAAAAGTCGTCAGTCGGAACAGTGATTTCAAACAACCCAACAGGCGCAAACACAACAGTCGGTAAGTATATTTAAGCAAAACAGTACTCTCGGTGTGTGATCGAAGGGTTCCGTCCGGGATACTAATATCTTCGGTTCAATCTTTGAACATGAGAAAATCTTTAAAGACAACTGAGAAGCTACTCCAATCTTTCCAAGCCAGTCGAATTTACCGTTTCGATGCTGTGTGATTTCTGTTATCATTATAAAGATATTTAGGCTTGTCTTTTGGTATCAGCTTCAAAACTACCGCTTCAAGAGCCTTAACAATGGCATGGTCATAGTATGTAGAGAAGGTATACCGAGGGTGTCGATACGAATGGTGGGATCTACGATAAAATGACATAAGACCAGTTAAGTCTTTTGCCTCTTTGTCTACGTGACAAATTACATGAATCCCAAAATCACTTTTGATTAGTAATGGTAATGACGTCGCCGTGTGAAGGTACATAATTATACTGACACTTTAATTTAACTGGTATTTGTTTTAACCTAATTAAATTATATTTTTCCAGTAGCTACTACTAGTACCCAACAAGGAGTCTATGATGTGTGAAGGTACATAACTATACTGATACTTTCATTTAACTGGTACTTAATCTAACATAATCAAATTTTAAACTTCCAGTCGGTACAACCCAACAAGGAGTGTATTACCAGACAGGAGTAACACAACCAACGGCTGCTTATCCACCACCAGGTTCTAATCTGGCACCTATGACAGCGTATCCAGCCCCGCCACCTGCATACCCATCCCCAGCAGCGGGCCAGTCTAACCCTTCCTCACAGGACCAACAATATCCCGAAAAGCATTAAATGCGAAGCCCTTATACCATTTTTTTTGGACGTTTGAAAATATTTTTGTTTTGATTATTGATTTACGTTCCTGAAACGTTTTCATACTACGTCAATATGATTTTACTTCCTGGTTAAAATCAAAATATCTGTGATATTTATGTTTTATAGTATTGATAACTTTTACTGGAATTTTGAACGTGTTCATGTCTTTTTTGTATTTATTGGATATAATGTTCTAACTAAGGCTCTTTGTAGTTGTTTTATTTGTACTATGAATGTTTGCCAATCTCTAACAAAGACGATATGATTGTTTGTTTAATTGAAAAATCATTATGTGCGAGTGTAGTCTGATAATGTCAACAGCATGCAATTCTTCTATTTAATGAACTTTTTATTTGTCGACACTAAAATGGCTTGTAACCGTTCGTACACGAGTATAGCAGTGCATTCCTATATTTCCTGTTTTTGCTAAATTGACTTTACTCTTATTCCTTGCGAAAGAGATTTTGGATAGGTAAAAAAAATAAGAAAAATGAAAAATGATAAACAAAAGTTCCAACAGCGTAAAATAAGTCTTTATGTTGTCAACATTATATTACGCATTAAATGTTTATCCCTCAAGTTGAATTATAAACTTTTTTTGTAGATTTTGAGATGTAATTTTTTTAATGTTCTGTATTCCAAAAGTATTACTTAACATAAGTATTTAAACCTCTATCGATCTTGAGACAACTTATATCAATAGAGCATAATGCAATCCTTAGTTTTAAATTCAGCTTAGTGATAATGTTTTTGAATTTTTAAGAATTTTAGACTAGTTTAGGTCAAATACCACAGGATTTACTAAAACATGTGTCATACATCGTAATTAATAGTTGTTTCGTATTGATAACAACTTAAAAGAAGTATAGTATATAAATATTTATAAATTGTATTCAAAAACTGAAGCTGAAAGACAAGTTAAAAAACCCATAACTATATGGGACTACTTCTTGAACTTATTTGCTGCCATATTCATGCGCAATTTGTAACGTTATAATATTGAGTCAAGGTTCAGTAGAAATGTACATATAGCATATGTTTTTCTATTTTTGTATCTAATACATGTACTTGTCCATAGTCCTTACAATTATGCTTTATTTTAGTGATATGTGTGTTGATATGCAATATCATAAGTCAAATAGGGCACCACAGAGAGGATATTTTTGTTTTTATTTGTAGGGCACTTCAGTTTTTCTTTACAGCTGATTTTAAAACATGCATCAAATGCTTCCGATCCAAAATGGTAAATGAGTAACGTTGAATATTAAGTTCGAAATTCGGTTGATTTTTCTTTTATTTATATGGACATATCTAATACGTTTGACAATTTGTAGATTTAAAAAACAAAAAGTCATGCTATAAATTGTAACCCCTAACAGTGATATGGTACTACCTACTGTTTATTTTCGTGAATTTTTTCCAACATATTTTATTTCTCAAATTCAAGGTGTATGTGTACAAAGTTAACGGAAGGCACTAGAGAGTTCCATCGCACATAGAGTAACCTCCACTTAGTTATGTTTTGGATATAACTGTAGCTCGAATTGAACGGCACACTTCCGTTGGCAAGGAAACTCACTTAGTGTGAACAACAGAATACTAATGTGGAAGTCCACAGGGTTTGACTACCGTTTTTTTGTATTTTCACCCCGACTGGTATTCCTTCATTTTCAGTAATTGAAAGTATTTATGAAAACGGAAGTCATGCCTGAAAACATTTACGGTAGTGGATCGGAGATCCCTAAGTTACTCATCTTGTCGTGGCTTCATATCCATTACATCTGAGCATTCATCAAGTGTTTTCGGATCTATTTTTCTTGTATTTAAATTCAAAGCTTGATATTATGTGATACAGATTATATTTAACCTAACGTCACAGTACCCAAATCGGGACACTTTTTAGTGAAATAATGATGTATTTCATACCATAGTACCGATCTCTGTATTTTTTTTCCACTTTTCCCAAATAGATATCATTATGATAACAAGTTGATATTTCCGGCGCGCGTTTATATAAATACAACCGGAAATACAGTCATGGAAATGTAATCGAAATACAGGTGTAGCTGTACCCAAATCGGGACCCCCCTTCCAGTTTTGACTTATATTTGGAGATAAAAAAAGGATTAAGCAGAACATTGCATATCTTCAGAATATTTGAGAGTCAAGGATCGTTCTGTATGAATTACTTTTCCAAAATAGCATTAGTTGTGAAATAGTAGAATTGTGAAAAGTCAAACACAAAAATAAAAAATAAATTACGTCGCATGACACATCATTTTTGGACGTTACATTTTCGTCATTATTTACAAACTAATCATTCGATTATAACCATAAGTGGCAGTAGATAAAGTTCATATATTTTTTTTCTGGTATATTAGCATCTTTAAATTGTTATTTTCAATTTAAAAATACTTCTTTGCACAGCATACAAATTTCTTGGGGCTTATTCCTTCAAGTATTCCGATTTGGGTACTGTCCCGATTGGAAACAGTGACGTTACAGCAAGCATTAACGAATCTATTTTTGTAAATGTATGCTTTTTATATTGCTTGTGTGTCAACGAGATAAATGGAGCTTAAAATGAATGTAAAACAAAACTGTAAAATCCTATTAAAACAATATCAACTTTTGTGAAAAAACATCTTCATTGTTTGGATTGTATATCCAATTGTAAAGAACATGAAAAAAACCCATGTAAAACAAGCAGATAGCAGACAACACATATATAATAAGACAGGTAATATTAATGAATAACCCCGGTAAATTGCAGAGTGAAGATAGTCCGACTAAAATAACAAAAAATGAAACTGAGAAGGAAAGAAAATGTTACATAGGCAAGACTGGAAAATGAAAAATAAATAAATGGGGAGACTGAAAAAAGTCATGCAACATGCTATATTCATAGAGGAGTATTAGTATTTAAAACTACATGATCCTACGCAGTACTTAGTTCATAACTGACAAAAAACATATAAGCTTAACCAAGGACACAGAGGTCAAGAACAAAGGCCAAGGCCACACAAATGCGGTTAACGTGTTCTCCTTATAAATATGGCTCAATGTATTCATGTGACTTCGCATGACCCTACCTGCAGTAATTTGTCCTTTATTGACTCAAACGCAAAACTTAACTCACTTGACAGACGTACGGACAAAGAAAAGACTACATGCAATGTGTGCTCCGTGGCAGGACATAAAAATTGCAAATAAATCAAAGGTATTATTTTATGTTTCTTTAATGTTTGACTCTATTATGAGATTTTACTGCATGTACCTGTCCTATGAAAAAACCTGGAGTTGTTTCGGATTACCTATTATAAGAGATCCTATTTATATCAGTCCTAGTGTTTCGTCGCAATACGGTATACTGGTACACACACAACCTTTCTGAGCATTACTTTTAAATATTGAGTATCCATGCCTGTAAATGGCATGGCGTCCCAGTGAGTTTCTCCATGCACCAACAAAACAAACAATTTACACATTTAAATGGACATTAATTCAAAACTACACCTGATACACAACCGTAATTTCCTCTTCTATTTCTCCATTCAAAATCCATCTAAGGACATTATTACTAGTACTAGTGTCAACATCTAGTTTTCCGACTTTCCAATAAAGATACCCTTTGTTCAGGAAGTCCGTAGTCCAGCAACAATTATCTATATAACGGCACCTATTTTTATATTGGTATTGTGTTCATTCTATTATGTTATTTATATACATGAAACTGAATACTAACAAAAAAGTCAGCTAACTACAGTTGTCTTTATACAACCATACTTATATAACACGTATCTACATAGTTAAATAGTCAGCTAACTGCAGTTGTCTTTATACAACCACACTTATATAACACATATCTATATAGTTAAATAGTCAGCTAACTACAGTTGTCTTTATACAACCATACTTATATAACACGTATCTACATAGTTAAATAGTCAGATTACTGCAGTTGTCTTTATACAACCATACTTATATAACTCGTATCTACATAGTTAAATAGTCAGCTAACTGCAGTTGTCTTTATACAACCATACTTATATAACACGTATCTACATAGTTAAATAGTCAGATTACTGCAGTTGTCTTTA
>JAULCA010141402.1:2552-15301 GCA_032360845.1 Crassadoma gigantea | reverse complement strand
ATTGTTTAATACGTGTATCGTGAGAGTTTGTTTAATACGTGTATCGTGAGAGATTGTTTGATACGTGTATCGTGTGTGTCTGTTTAATACGTGTATCGTAAGAGATTGTTTAATACGTGTATCGTGAGAGTTTGTTTAATACGTGTATCGTGAGAGATTGTTTGATACGTGTATCGTGTGTATCTGTTTAATACGTGTATCGTAAGAGATTGTTTAATACGTGTATCGTGAGAGTTTGTTTTATACGTGTATCGTGAGAGATTGTTTAATACGTGTATCGTGAGAGATTGTTTAATACGTGTGAGTCTGTTGATCGTGAGTTTCTGTTTAATTTGTGTTTCGTGAGTCTGTTTAATACGTGTATCATCAGAGTCTATTTAATATATGCATTTTTTTAACCATTTATTGTGGTTTCATATGCATACCAAACAAAATATTGATTAGTATGAATGCTTTGTACGTCATGAGCTTCTGTTTAAAACCTGTATCGTAAGCGTCTTTTGAAAACAAATATCGAAAACTTTTATTGTGTTTTCATGAGCGTCTATTTACAATGCATTTAACGTCTGCTTCTTATGTGTATCGGTATAGCAAAGCTACAATAGGTACATTAGTAAGAATGTCAACAACGAACAAATTACATTTGTTATGAATGATCGTTTGCACAAGCAAGGGGCGTGTAATTATCACGTAAATGGTAATCATGGGGCATGCAATTACATGCGCAATGTATTATATACTAAATTATAGGTGGTGATCTTGTATGGAATTTTTCGCTTTTGGGCGATTTTGATCGATTTCATAAATTTGTATTGTGTCGAGTAATTTCATACGCAATAAGTGATTGGTATGCTGGATCAATATATAAAATGGTGATTGTATTATATAACACGCAGTTACTGAAACAGAACGCAAAAGAAAACTATTTTTCATTCATAAAAAAAATCTGTGTAGACGTTACGAACTAGTTTCCATTATGACATAACAATCAAAGCACAGTCGTTCTGGCCAATCGAATAAGCTTGACACATCAGAACGTCGAACAGATTGTATTATCTACACACGTTACATACTGAAATGTATTTAATGGCTAACACTTTTATCAACCGGTATAAAATTTATTGATTTTCATGTCTTGTAAAGACAAGGAGATTCCATCCACGAGCTCACGATGAGAAAATTGTTCGAACGACACATTCTGAAGAAAAGGTGTAAGAAACTGTTTACATCCATTCACCGCTTCCTGATATATTTCTTCATTCATAAAAAGTCCACCGTAAATCATATCTGCTAATTGACTTTTAGGCTTAATGGTCGTTAAACTCCTTGGTCTGTGACAAACGTAACAACTAGAAAGTTTGTGCAGACGAATACAGCGAATCTAAAAGACAGTGCAACATCCACCAAATTATGACATAAATGTGCTCGACTTATTGTAAAGCATCAACGTGACACATATTAACACGCGCATTAGAATAACCAAATTTAAATCTTTCGATGTATGTCACTTCGCGTGACAGGCATCGATATATAGAAGAAAGTACATTCAATTTCATTTTTAATAAGTAGACTAGAAATGATCAACATGTGTGTATATTATGGTAAAATGTACAACTCGGGATTCGAATGTGTTGGAAAAATAATCAAATCAGGCTGAAGCGCCTTTCTTATTTCCCCTCAATAGCTAATATCACCCTCGTTATAAATACGGTATATTCCACCCCAATACGATCACACGTGTTGATTCTTTCTTCAAGATTGCATTTGATTTTAAAACGATTTTTTTTAGTTTAATCTTGAAGTTGCCGTGTAATGTTTGCAGATGCTGATAATAAATCAAAGGACATACAAACTATTAAATACGTTCTTTAAGCCTGTACACATATGAACGCACAGGTATTGAAGACGTAACTAACAGGTAAATTACTTTCCTCTATTTTACTTTAATAGTCAGCAAAGGACACACTTCTGAGATATCATGACATTTTTTTATGAAATACTTATTTTCTTTTTATGTTAAAACCTCTAAAGGATATAGGTGTATTTGATATACTCTCAAGCTTAAATCGTAAACTATTTTCTCAAAGAAAAACTCTTTTCATTAATGCATAAGCTTAAAGCTATTTTCAAACACGTATTACACGACACTCTACAGATAATATATATCAAATACATTTATGGGAGTACAAAGTCAGAAGTTATTTTGTGAAACAAGATAGTTGTTATTACAATGTTTTGTTTAGAAATAGGAGCATTATCTACACGTGGTTAGATTGGAATTAAAACAAAATGACAAAAACACATCTCGTCTGTTCTGTTTGGAAGTTATTATTACACTGGTTAGAATTAAAGGGATTTATAGACAAACGAAGTAAGAAGTTGTGAAGTAGTACAATGCGAACTGATCTTCGACGATCTTTTGTACATACACGAAATGGTACCCTATCGGGTGGGAAAGAAACCAACATCGATATAAGATGACGTCAGCAGAAAGGATACACGAATACAAAAGGAATGACAACAGTTAAAATAAAACAAGAGACGAGACAAGGTAATTATGACGTCATCTTTATCTTACAAAGAGCTTTATATATCGCGGTCCTCCGTAATGGTGAAGTTCTTTAAACCTGTAAGTGACTATAACAATTCTTTAGAGGACTCCAAACCATACTGGTCGTTAGTCTCCTTCAATCGTTGATCAAGGTCTGTCGAAAATGTTGGCTTCGTAAATGGCATTGTGTGTGTCGTGGTACACGTATCTCAGAGGGTCCACAAAGATAAACAGTGACGTTCCTGAACATTACAATAGCACAGGCATAATCTAGGACTATTTTGACGAAAGATGGAGTCATATTTAATATATCTATCTTTGTCAATACTTCACAAAAACATCAAATAACTGTTAGAATGGTGGATGGTAAAATGTCCCTCCATAGTGTTTTATATCAGTAGCCCCATTGGAGCAAACGGCCATGTTTGTATTTGAGTTTGAAAGATGGATTGGATGGCTCTATCAGAGGCCCAGGGGACTGTATTGTTCATTTTTTTTAACCTTCTGAGAGACTCAATGTAAAAAATAATTTAGATAAGCTAAGGAAGTCTCATTACACAAATGGGGTCTTTGTTGAAAATCTCCTTTTGTAGAATTTAACTTGTTATACTCGTCACCAATACGAACTTGGTCGATGTCATTCATTAAGTTACTACTTTACTCGTCACCAATACGAACTCGGTCGATGTCATTCATTTAGTTACTTCTTTACTCGTCACCAATACGAACTCGGTCGATGTCATTCATTTAGTTACTATACATAGGTTTTTCACAGCATTAAGGTACAGGCCAAAAATCATTATTTGATGACACTTGGCTAAATTCATGAGAAGTGTGTGATCTTCACAGTGAGTCAATTTCTTTATTTAAACAAACACGATAACTCTTAATTCAACCTTGCTACACGCCAAATAACAGGACCCCGGGCCTCTTGGTTGTCATAAAAAGTTGTCCATAGGTTTCAAGATATTTCAACCCCGTAAACTTGACAAAAGGTTAAGATAATTATTCTGAATCAGCTTGATATCCGTTCATCCAAACATGAAACAGACAAAATAGCATTATCCTAGGACCTTTTGTTATTCAGAAGATTTATTATCCATTTCTAACACATCGATCTGTTGTGTCATGATCATAAATGGATGAAATAATTTGCCACCATCCATTGGCCCAACATGATAAGCCAAGCATACTATGGCTCAAATACAAAGGCCTCTAGGATATCCAGTTGTTATCTAAAGGTTATAAGCCACTAGAGACTTGTGATCATTAAATGTTTCAAGGCCATTTATTTTAATAAACTTAATAGCCATTCGTATACGGCCAAAAAAGCAACCAAAGTGTCTCAGTTGTCTTGAAGAAGTCATGTAAATACTTTTGAAACTTTAGATATCGCCGCCTTTGAAAGCTGGCCAAGGTAGTCCAATCTGTTGCAGGCTAAATTGAATGACCCTAGGTTTCCTGACTCTTCTGAAGAAATTGTAGCTTGACACAGGCTGAGGTCATTTATTTGAACAAACATATTAACACCTCGTCACGTGAGACTACTGGTCAAATATCATTGACCTGTGCCATTAGTTATAAATAACAGAAATCATTTAAATATTTAACACATTTTATCCTCGTCACCTTTTAAGTCGATTCAAGGTCACTAATTTGAACAGGCTTCATAACCCTTCACCAATGGTCAGCATGTCACAGGCCAAATATCATGACCAGATGCATGTTGTTTATTCAGAAATTTGTTTAAGTTAGAAGACGTTCGACCTATGTTATCTGAACTTTTGATCAAGGAAATCATTTGGATAAACTGTATGGCCTTTACCTTATTGTAGCAGGCTACAGGCCAAAACAACGTTAACTACCCTGGGCCTCATAACAAATCTTGACATAGTGAACCCCTTTAGCCTTAAAAGTTGTATTAGCCAACTGTATAGCCCTTTTAAACCTCAGCATGTTACAAACTAAAATGCATGACCCCAGACCTCTTGGCTATGCCAGTCTTTCAAAGGAATTATGATAGATGGATCTGCCAATTGAACGTTTTACTATATTTGATCTTGGTAACTTTTAAAAAAAATCCAGTCTTTTCAACACAAATTGTGTAGCAACCATATCTCAGTGTATTGCTGGCCAAAATGTCATGTTTGTAGACCTTTTAATTATTCAGAATAACCTACTTAACTATTTCAACATATTTTTTTCTTTGTGACATTGAAAGTATCTTATTTCAAAGAATTTTGTAGCACTTCATCTTAGCAAACTACTGTGGACAAATATATTTAGAATCTTTGGCTATTCCTTCATTTGAAGAAATTGTTCAGATTTCTTTTCTTTTTGGCCCTTGTGACATTGAATGTAGGACAATGGTATTTCTTTATGCAAATATTGTATCATCACTTCTGAGGATGTGATTAGAGATTTCTGAAATATTTGATGAATGCTAGTAGAAATACGTCCATATCTGACCAATGTTACCCGAAAACCAGTGAGGTAAAGGGGAACCACTGCATCAGTTTTAATTGGGAAGAAAAAGTTCCATTCTGAGTTTCTTGACTGGAGTATTCTCCCTTCTGATTATGACTCTGTATAGAAAATGAAGCACCCTAAAGAAGTTTTTTTGGCTTAGAGTAACTTCCCCTGTTAAGTATGTTTTGAGGCCCATTAATTGGACACTTATTTTTGTGATGTGTTTGTACAATTTCTCATTTTCTGTATGACAACACCTGGTAACGTAAAGTGTTGACTTTGTAAGGTAAAGATTCCTAGTAAATTGACCACAACACATTTTGTAAGGTAAAGATTCCTAGTAAATTGACCCCAACACATTTTGTAAGGTAAAGATTCCTAGTAAATTGACCCCAACACACTTCTAAGTACATTTTTTTGTCATTTCTATTTTCAAACATTCAAATTCCTGTTAAATTACAATACTGTAATTTTTTATGGAATAGTTCATTTGAAAATGAATTAAAATGATTACAATAGTGACATTGGTAATAATATAGTACATAAAGGTCATGTTTTTGGCAAATATCACTTGGCTGCTCCCAGGGAAGCTACAAGCTGAATAGTATGACCTTAACTGGTACATTTCACAAGAACAAGTGTTTTAAAGGCAATAATGATTGATCACCAGGTGCTGTACACACCATCTCATAAGCTCTAAGACACTGTTCCTCTTTTACTGTAGCAGTCGAACCATATAGGGCATGCTATGCTTCACAGTACACATTTTCTTGTATTTGATATCATCAAGAAGAGAATTAGAAGTGTGTTGTCTGAGAGGAATCACTCCAATATTTTATTTTTTGACATCTAATGAAATTTGTAATACATTTTTATGATAAATACCTTATTTTATCTCCTATTTGATTTTGAAGTTTCATCACAAAAAAAAATAGAAAAGTTTGTTTGATGGGGATATAACCATTGCAGGAAATAAATCCAGAATTATGTTTTTGATTTGGACAAATTTGTTTGATTTTTTTTATAAACTAACAAATAAAAATAATTATTTGAAAATAACACTAATTACTTCTTTTCTAAAAGAATAATTGCATTTTATATAGTCATGTTTAGATATTTTTGTCATCATTTTTTTGAGAGATTGGCTAAATAAGGTTTGTGACATAAAATGTATTGCAATAGATAAAGATTAATGTTAAAATAGGCATTGTATGAGATATCAGATATTAGGTCCATTCTGTATATCTATAACCTCTTTATGGGATAAAAGACCGTAGGTATAATTGTATACTTGTAACTCCTCTATGTATACCTGTAACCTCTTATAGTATACCTTCTCTGTCTGAAGGAATATCACTAAATCATGTTTTGAGTCAAATATCTACCACATGAGCAGATCACAATTAATTAAATACCTGTTTCATGTCATATTGTTACCGATTATGAACAAACTAACACATCAGACGATTCCAATTAGAGTATTAATTGTTGCAGATGAAGGGAGATAACTCTACTTCAACAGTAATACTTTTTCCATCTGGGTTCAACTGCTCTAACAGCTATGGTCATGTGAGGACAGGAAGGCAGACAAAGCTTCCTTTTGGTTTTGTATCTATATATTTGAGTATCTAAGAGAGTATACTGTACAAGGTTACACACTGTCTGAATTCCAGACTCCAACGGTTTACTTTTCTAAATAAAACAAATCCAAGACAACCAGCTGTTTAATCCTTTATTATAAGCCATATGAGCTGTTGGTTTTGATGCTTAAATATCAACAACAATAATAACATGAATCTATAAATAGAATGATACAGATATATGTGGGGATGAGATTCTATATATATGGCATTGAACATCGAAAATGGAAAGCTGACTGCCACTTCACCAATCAAAATCTCTGTCAACCTTTCGTCATAAACCCTGGACGACTCCTTGCAGACAATGGCAAGCTTTATAATATTTCTAAATCCTAAGATAATTGAAAGGAATACAGTGAAAGCTGGTAAAAATTTCTGTATTACAATAACAGTATAATTGTATTTGCTCTCATTTTGTTCAACCAAAACTTGAAAATATAATAATATTTCACACTGCTTCCATATATTAGTCGTACAAGGTGTAATTACCTGTAACCTCCTTTGATTTTACACTTTTATTGTTAGAATTTTAACGCCTGCTGACATGGAATATCCAGTTTTATGAAGGGGTTATTATTCCTTCCCAAAAAATATGAATTTTAACAAAACATTTTCACCAATAATAATAAATACATGCGTATTTAATTATTTAGAATATAGGAGATTTTTCATACAAATCTTGTACAATTATCTTTAAAAGACCACACATATACTAACAAGAGATGAAATTGAAAGAATGCATCTTTTTGTTAAGAAACACATTCAGGTATAAGATATATATATATCAATAACATTTTGTAAGAAGTCAGATTTTAAGAGATTTAAATTAACTTTAAAATTAATGTCTTTCTTTTTTTATAAATCAACTTTTAAAAATTCTATGGAACAGTAACTATAGATGGTAAAAGATAAAATTAACTTTTGTTCTGATGAAATCCAGAGGACATGCATCACTTTTCCTTCAGTTCATTTGAAATCATGACAAAATGCCATTTTTCAAATTGATCACATATGTAGCTTTTTCAATTTGTTCAATTTTTGGCAAATTAATTTTATAAAGATGTTTAAAAAACTGATGATGACAGATTGTGTATGACAGACTTATGAACTTACCTCGAGTCAATCATAGGTGTATGGTTTATAAAAAAATATTTTTTTCAAAGACAAAAGGAACACGAAACCCAACCAGTAATATCAAAGTAACAAACTTTTAACTAGGTACAACGCTATATATAAATATATATAATAATGCTTCCCTCTTCCAGTGGTATATGATAAAATAGGGCGATTCCATTTAAAACAACCTGGTATAAATACTGATCATCGATTATCTTGTATCCCTTATCAATAAAATTTTCAGTACTTTCATTATGTTTCATATTTAGTATGAGTTAAAAGCCAAACAATTACTGTCTTCTATATTACAAAAGTTATTGAGATATAAGATTTTTAATCCCAACTTACTTTAAAACCTCTTCTTAAATGTTACACTGCTGATGATCCAATTTAATGTTTTGAGGATTATTATTCTCAAGGAAATAAACATTGAAACTTTAAAACAGACTAAATTCAAAAGTTTAAACTGCATGCTATCAAAGAATTTTTTTTGACAAAAATGTTTAGGAACAATAAGAAACTGTTAATAACTTGAACTACACAATCTTAGAAAAAATACAACAATTTTCTGTAGGATTTTTCAAAAATATGAAAAATGTGTGATTGGATGAAAGATGACAGAATATCACAAGTACATAGTATGGTGGAAAAGGACTGACAGGAGTTATGTCCCTTTATTACGACACGCATATATACAAATGAAGTCTGTGTCAATGAATTGCCCCTTATATCCCTAAATTAAAAAAAAAAAGACTTTTCAATTAAATTAATTTTCAATGTTACAAAAACGAAATGTACTGCAGAACAATATATTTGGTTTTTGATTTAAGATTGATGACCTATAAGAAATATATATAGTAAATATGTGAAAATATCTGAACATGTCTACAAATTTTTATTCCTCAATATTGATCTTTTTCTACATTTGTAAAACATTAAATATTGAAACTGTTTCATATGTTATAATTTATTATCCTGAATATGAAAATCTTTGTGAAATGATCACATAATGAATAAAACAGTCTGTCCAATTTCTGGATCAAGCTATATCAAGCTTTTCAGCAAATTAATCTTCTTAAACCGAAATTAATTTGCAAAACAAACAAATTTTCAGAACATATCATTTGATGGTTATCATTGAATTTAAGAACAGAATGATTTTAAGTTATCAATCACATTTTTGGGGTTTAAGTTTTAATTTAGTGAAAGCCTGATACAGCAAGATCTAGGGGACAAAAACCGAGGACTGCTGGGTTACAAATTTAATATAATAATTATTTACTTCTCTTTTTGTTCTTGGGATATACATTAAAAATTCCTTACGAAATACTGTCCCAAATGTTTTTGCATGTAAATTGATAAGTCAGAACAAAAACATATCACATCCTATACATGTTTATACGATAGATTTTGTTTACAAAATAGAACTCACAAATATTTATGATGCACCTATGTAATTGTAAGATGACTGATGGAACAAAAAAACTAAAAATGCACCATTTAAGATTTTTTTTTTAATAAACTTTAAAAGAAAATGTAGAAATATTGAATTTTCTTCATATACATATGTAATCAAGAATTCATTGGAACAAGTGAAGATGACTTTTATGTTAATTCACAGATGAAATAATGCTAGATTAATTCTAAAAATAAACTAAAATATTTTTAGTCAAATTAAGAAAACAGGGATTTCATAATGTGAACATATATTGGTTAATCAAATTCTTATGGGATAATGTTGACTTTTTTGTGCATATTATTTCAACAAAAAATTAACAGCAAGCTTTCTTAAGCCTTCTTTGTGAAAAATGTTGAAAACTTTTTATCTTATTAATAACATGAACATTCATTCTCATTTTTAATATCTTCTTCTGTATATATGAAATACTGAAGTTCCAAACTAGGTTAATCTCAGGATAACCAAACTATTACACATTTCATTAATATCCTTTTTCATAAGAAATTAAGCTATTCTTCAAAATTAAAAGCAGTGTTTTTTTTTAAAAGGCTACCAAATTATACTTCAAATTGATATTTCATATATCATGAAGCAGTGCATCAATGTACATAGCAATTTGTGTGATTGGATGAAAGATGACAGAATATCACAAGTACATAGTATGGTGGAAAAGGACTGACAGGAGTTATGTCCCTTTATTACGACACGCATATATACAAATGAAGTCTGTGTCAATGAATTGCCCCTTATATCCCTAAATTAAAAAAAAAAAGACTTTTCAATTAAATTAATTTTCAATGTTACAAAAACGAAATGTACTGCAGAACAATATATTTGGTTTTTGATTTAAGATTGATGACCTATAAGAAATATATATAGTAAATATGTGAAAATATCTGAACATGTCTACAAATTTTTATTCCTCAATATTGATCTTTTTCTACATTTGTAAAACATTAAATATTGAAACTGTTTCATATGTTATAATTTATTATCCTGAATATGAAAATCTTTGTGAAATGATCACATAATGAATAAAACAGTCTGTCCAATTTCTGGATCAAGCTATATCAAGCTTTTCAGCAAATTAATCTTCTTAAACCGAAATTAATTTGCAAAACAAACAAATTTTCAGAACATATCATTTGATGGTTATCATTGAATTTAAGAACAGAATGATTTTAAGTTATCAATCACATTTTTGGGGTTTAAGTTTTAATTTAGTGAAAGCCTGATACAGCAAGATCTAGGGGACAAAAACCGAGGACTGCTGGGTTACAAATTTAATATAATAATTATTTACTTCTCTTTTTGTTCTTGGGATATACATTAAAAATTCCTTACGAAATACTGTCCCAAATGTTTTTGCATGTAAATTGATAAGTCAGAACAAAAACATATCACATCCTATACATGTTTATACGATAGATTTTGTTTACAAAATAGAACTCACAAATATTTATGATGCACCTATGTAATTGTAAGATGACTGATGGAACAAAAAAACTAAAAATGCACCATTTAAGATTTTTTTTTTAATAAACTTTAAAAGAAAATGTAGAAATATTGAATTTTCTTCATATACATATGTAATCAAGAATTCATTGGAACAAGTGAAGATGACTTTTATGTTAATTCACAGATGAAATAATGCTAGATTAATTCTAAAAATAAACTAAAATATTTTTAGTCAAATTAAGAAAACAGGGATTTCATAATGTGAACATATATTGGTTAATCAAATTCTTATGGGATAATGTTGACTTTTTTGTGCATATTATTTCAACAAAAAATTAACAGCAAGCTTTCTTAAGCCTTCTTTGTGAAAAATGTTGAAAACTTTTTATCTTATTAATAACATGAACATTCATTCTCATTTTTAATATCTTCTTCTGTATATATGAAATACTGAAGTTCCAAACTAGGTTAATCTCAGGATAACCAAACTATTACACATTTCATTAATATCCTTTTTCATAAGAAATTAAGCTATTCTTCAAAATTAAAAGCAGTGTTTTTTTTTAAAAGGCTACCAAATTATACTTCAAATTGATATTTCATATATCATGAAGCAGTGCATCAATGTACATAGCAATTTGTCATCAGATCCACGTATCTTTGTAGAAGCAGATTTCTTGGGGAGCACCTTTCATATCTGAAACTAATCATAACATTTGTCTTTTAGCAATTTCAGCCAATAGACAAAATGTCTATGACAAATAGATCCAATATTTAAAAATAAATTAATAAGGAATCTGTTGCCTCTATGGGTGTGGATTTTGCCTGATACCCTGTCTCTCCCAGTAAATAAAGGATACCCTTCCAAATTACAATCAGATCACAGAAGGGTGGCAAAGCAGGGATAACCATATTTTTAGGGATTAAAATTTCTAAAAAATTCCCCCAATATAAATTGTTGGGTTATCTCCCTTCATATGTGCAGCGAAAGATCCTAACCACTATTTTTCTAGCTATTTATGGCAAACATTTAAAAAGTTTTATTACTTTTTCTATCAGACCTCAAATAGTTTACTCTAAATTCATACAATTTATATTTCTAACTTAAACTCAGGATTTGATTTTGCAATTTGATTCATTTAGGTCTAAAATTGTTTCAATGTATAGAATTTATTTATCCTCGATCACCTCCAGGTGTTGGTATGAATGTATACTTATTGCACAACCCAGTAACATTTTTGATTTTAATGTTAAAGTCACTGAATCATCACTTAAAAAATGTCATTCTTCATATACACCCAACTACAGACTGATGATTTGAGATCAAAACTTTAGAAATAGAAAGTGACAGTATTTTACTGTTATAAAAGATAACACTGTATCAAATCATTAAAACTGGAGTGAAAATTTTAAGGAAATTTAAGCATAACCATAATAATGACCAGGCTGATTTACAAACCATCTGTGTCACACACAGGTCACAATACTGGGGTCACACAAGGTCACACAAATAAATTAATCATAGATACAACTATTCGTTCAATGATAAAATGCCATAATGAAGCTAAATGAAGCGTTGGCGATGAAAATATCACAAATACCTGGAGACTGAGACATCAGGTTAAATAGTGCGAAACAACATAGGTCCATTTACAAAACAAAGTCCCGAAAAAAAATTGTTTCTATTTCATAATGACAAGAAACAATGCAAAATACTGGCATGCGAAAAATTAAATGGACATGTATGCGCAAGGCAGACTGACAACTTGTGGTGCTTAACATGGAAATTTACCAAATGAAAACGTAACACTGAACAAAACCAAAATTCCTAAGTCAATGGAATTGATGAAATATTCACAAAATGTCTTGGTCAGATTAAGGCAAAGTAAATATAGATTGACTGACACATTTCACTCCAGGGTAGCACTGCATACATAGTACCTGATCACATGACAGCACTGTACGTGGTACCTGGTCACCATGACAGCACTGTACGTGGTACATCGTCACATGACAGCACTGTACGTGGTACATCGTCACATGACAGCACTGTACG
>JAULCA010141180.1:0-15302 GCA_032360845.1 Crassadoma gigantea | reverse complement strand
CAACACAGGTTCAACATTTCCAAGGCTTGTATCTTGATGTTGATTCTATCGGATTTTCCATTGTGTAGACGAGGAAACGATTGGAACACAAGATAATAAGTTGGAGAGTTTCCCAAAATATTATCACCTAGCTTATCCCAACACATTTTTCGCAAATCCTTTTCTGTGAAATCGGTATCATCTTCCATGATGACGCATGCGCATATCTCTTCCAGAAGACGCGGATCTGGGACAACGACCACAACTGCCTCTTTCACTCCTGGGAAACAGCCTATTTCTGCTTCAACAGTCCTGTAAAGGATCTTTGTTCCTCCTCTCTTTACTACGTCTGCAGATTTTCCCTTTACATACAATTTGCCGTCTTCGGTAATTAAACCAATATCTCCGGTGCGGAACCAACCTCCATCACTAAAGGAACGTTTGTCTAGTTCTGGGGCGTTTCTATATCCCTTCATCATCCAGGAAGATCTTAGGGCAATGCCGCCAGTTTTACCACAGACCAATGTTTTGTCGTCGTCCCCGATAATTTTGGCTTCATACCCAGGTACTACTTTTCCAACTTCTCCTACTTCAGTTTCGGCCGTCAGAGATACTTTTGTTGCAATACCTGCCTCTGTTGATCCATAGACACTGTACATGTCCTCACAGAACTTTCCACGAATTTTGCTGAAGTGACGTCCAGGCATTTGACCGCCAGTGGCGATTGATTTCGGTTTGTAATCCAGCAGTAGTATTTCTTTCTGATGTTGTAGGAGAGCTACCAGGGCAAATGAAAAAAGAGATGCCACTGTACATCTTTCCTCCTTCAGGATTTCCCAAATATTCTCGATTTTCTCTTCTTCCAAAATTATTTTTGGGTCCGTGAAAATGCGAGTATATTCTCCAATTAAATAGTAGAATGGCGTCCCTCCCTGCCACGAGAATGGTCTATCTGAAAACAAAACATCATTCTCCGTGCAGAAGAAGTGTGCCAATGGAGAATTGGTTATTGCCAAATGCGTAAATTCTGACATTTTTGGGACCCCTGTCGAACCAGAGGTTGGGAAGATAACTGCAGAACTCTCCGGTTGAATTATAGGTAATTTCACGTCAGGATCCTCTTTTGTTGATAGTTTATCGCCGATATAAGGCAAATTTATACCGGCTGGCTTATGAAGAATCAAAACTGCTGGTATGCTATCATTCTGGCATTGTGTTTTCTCGTCCTGAAAGTATCGTTCCATTTCTGATAGATACTGTGAATCAGTTGGGGGATCCAGAAGAACAGCTTTACATTGAGCAGAACGCAGAAGACGCGTTGTCTCGTTGAAAACCTCGGAATTATTTTGAAACTGCACCGCCACTGCCCCAGCAATGAAAATGGCAATCTCACCAACGATCCATTCCAGGGTATTCGACCCTATGATAGCGACACTATCTCCGACAGAGACTCCTTTAGATATTAGGTACTTGGCGACTTTTGTAGATTTCTTTGTCAATTCACTATACGTCAGAGCTTTCCTCCCTCCTCCTGGTAATCTGTTTACGAATATTTCTTTGTCAGGGACAGTACGCGTTTTCTCTTTAAGTACATCAACAATAGACACGTACTGTTGTTTTTTAGAGTTTGGAGAAGATATGTAACTCAGCTTCGACATTTTGATGACCCCTCTGATCACGTTCCAACTGAAAAAAAGAATTGTTTTATTTAAGGGTGATGTTGTAAATCGAATAGAAATAATATATCAAGAATTTTCTACGAAGCGGAATTGTTTTACATTTTGAGTAAGTGTAAATTTTTTTTATACCCTAAGAAAAAAATGATAATAACGAAAATGACAATAATAATCAATATAGCCATTTAATTCCGAGGCAACAGATTATGGTCAGAATGTCTGATAAGCAGCTTTCAATATGTGAATCAAGCATCACGTGGCGTCTGCTATGCTAATATTGGGCAAATTATTGTATTAATAATGTAGACTTTGTGCAGGCTCTAATATGTAACACTAGGATAATTTTAAGTTCACATATAACACTATCTTGTATAGAATAACATAATAATAAATTGACACAGAAAAAAACATAATGTTTACATGTTTTAACCATAATTTAAATACCAAGGAAAGGAGAAACACTTGTCATGTAGATTCATGCATATTTTGTCATTTTTATGACTTTAGCCGCATTTGATTGCATATTTTGAAAACGAAGCCTTCGATGCTTTATACGCTTGTAAGTATAAAAAATCTCGCCTTATAGACTATTATTATATTCTTCACCTTGCATTTAGGAAGTATTTGTAAAATAGGTTCAATATATTGATATGAAAAAAAAACGTGTTTGTGCGTTTAATTACATAAATCGTTTTGATTGATAATCGGTAAATACTCTTTTTTTTTGGAAAATTAAATGGGTAAGTTAGTCTGATATGTCTTGTTTTGATTTACAGTCCGTCGGAGAAATGAAAGCAGCCCATATATTATTTTGTATTTTGAAAACAATGGTGACAATGCTTTCTATTGAATTGAAGGGAGAAGGCGAAAACTGACAACACTTTTATTGTAGTGACTTTTAAGTTTCATCTCGAGATCTTTCACAAGGTTGCCTCTAGCTCAATCTCAAACAGAGGTAAAGTGCAGTGTAAAACATTTAATGACATACAGTGTATTCACATTTGATTCAAACGTTTAACTTTTATTACCCTCATGCAAGTTAAGAACACTTTATGTTTAAGGTCATATTGTACCTTAGAGGAAAACAAAATAAACAAAGAGGAACTATATATTTAGTTTCATTAAACAAATCATTTATTAACGTTGAGACACTCTCTCTGATCGACAGTATTTTTTAAGAACCTACATAGTTGAGATGATGTCCCGAAATTGGTTACATCCTACCGAAATGTTCTTCACTAAAGGAGTCAAAAAAACCAGAATTATACATCGACAGACATATTCCTAGTGTAATACGTCTCACAACCCCTACATCAAAATTGTTGAAGAATCTCTCCCAATAATTTTTTAATTAGGATAATTATGACTTCTGTATCGTATTATAAACTTCTTACAATTTTGATGCAGGTCTATTCTACTCCATAGTCATTTAAAGGGATTTAAACTATCAATAGATCGTTAGGAACTCACATTTAATGTCCAGGGAAATTATCCAGCTTCATAATACCATTTACACATATTACAACTTTTATTTGATATCAATATTCACTCCCTTAAAATTATCCAAAGGTTGATTCTTGAGATGACATTGTTGGTTGCTCTTTATTTCCTCCATTATCCTTTGTTATTCATGTGTTCCCCATATAACAGAAATGCTTGGACAGAATAATGCGTACTTTATAGAATATGATCATATGGAATTCGTTCAATATATCATCTTTTTAAATGGAATTCATGCCATTTATAGTATTATCAGAACACTTTGAATATTTTTATATGATTGTTTTTCATAACAAAATCATAATAAACAAATATTTTCTGGAACCATAACATATCATTCTATGATATTATTCGAATACAATTGGTAGAGCATATTGATTGCATATTTTTCATAACCTTATAGCCCAAATGTATAATTTACGATGCATCTTGTCGACACAGAAGATTAAGACACACGTTTATGTCAGATGAAACAGAGTTATCTATCTTAAAGCATTTGCTGCGTTACAATCTGAACCTCAGTCACGTCCTTTTTAAATATAATTTTATTTATTTTACAATTATTATGATTCAAGTTATGCAACTTATATTAATCACTCTTGTTGGCCCAGATGTTAGCGCGCAGAGGTTCTTTGTGTGGGAGGAAACCGGAGTACCAGGGGAAAACCCCTGTGAACGAGCAGGTGACCCCATACCTTTTCACGTCCGACCGGGACCTTTGAAATGTCATGTCTACAGTTATACGTTGTAGCAGATGTTCAAACTAAAGGCTAAGTTACTAATAATGGGGCCTTTTTTGTAAAATGGTTTTATTGAAATGTTTTCTTTTACAATATATAAAAATGTATGATATTTATATTCACTGACATTTCTTTTGCTTTGAATGGGTAATGATGATGCGAATACCATACCATCGAATACGTTTTATCTTATTTGCAACTGAACTTGTTAATAAACACTTAAAAATTTTCTTCTATCATGTGTAAGTGCTTCTATCATGTGTAAGTGTCCTAATTTTACTAGCATTCTTTCAACGTCAAAAAGTTTTCTTTGAATGGACATGTCTATGTTAAATTTTCGCTAAAATATAATACTGTTCATGGTGAATGATATTTTGAAATCCTAATGAAATACTATAGTTAAACATAATGCACACTTTATATGAACAATATACTGTTATGTCTAGCAGTGTAAAACAAACATTGAAATACTGCCTCTCTGCACCTTATCACTCGGTAAAGTTAGATCTACCTTCAAATACGTAGCATGAGAAACGAACAATGATTCTACAAAAAAGAGATAATCATCTAATTATGATTTTTTAAATAAAACAACACTTTCTCATGTCTTTGTTTTCTTTTTTTAAAGCATCACTTTCTCTGGTAGTAATTTTTTTATACTATAATAGAAATCATTACTTATTATATAGTAGATCCAAAATAATGTTAAAAAAAAAAGAAGATAGAATATGAAAGTTGTCGAAAGACATGTACTGCGTGTCGTAAAGATGTTTGTGACTTAAAATTTTTAAGGAAATTATAACTCAAATGAATATTCACCCGCTATTTCTAAAAATGGCAAATCAAAAATCGCTGTCCTCGACGCGGTTACGATCAAACCAATGATAGTGTAGGAACACTACGTGTCATCTAATATTTAATGAAAAGTATTCTTGGTTTGTTGATGAAAATGGACACCTTTAAGTTAGAGAATTTGTCTATTACTTATTAAGAATGAACAAGGAAAGAATAATATATTGATAACGTTTTCTTTACAAAGAAATCTGTTTCCATGAGTAGATAATGCTTGATTGCAGCGTTACAATAGGAAACGTTAAAACACCTGTAACGTAATTACAAAATAATACCTTTGTTTGTGATATATCGAGTTTCTGTGATACTTAAACAATCATTTTTTTTTATAAAATACTTGCCTTTTTAGCCAGGCTCCGGCGTCCTCCAGTTCAAAAAGAAAATGACAATCTTAATATTCCAGATCATGCAACAGTTTTGACCCAGATTCAGTACAGACGACAAATCACAAAGCGTAGATACGATGGCCGATAGAGGCAAGACTCTTCCAATGTTTTCGTTCAAAAGTGAACCATTATATAATATTCTATGAAACACATTTTATCACATGTATTACCACAAGTGTACGATGTTGTACTTGTTAGAATGGCCACTGTCTCTAGAATATTGAATAATTAATAAAACAATTTTAAAGTTCTAAACTAGGGGGAGATAAGCTAGTGGTAAAATGCTGCAGAGAAATTCTTCATAAAAACTTAGGGGCTGGTAGCCAGTCTATGTACTTTTGTAAAACGTGCTTTTGATAACGTTTTTGTAAGGAACACCTCTAATTCATGCAATTAATCAAATAAACATGTATCAATCACCTACCCTTCCGTTTCAGTAGTTTAACAGTAGTTTTGTCAAATCATGAAGTTCACTCTATATGGCCCCTAGCATTACCGATGATTAATGGAAAGACAAACATCTGGATGTCTGTACCGTAAAATTCATTTTTCATATACTAAAATATCACCAAATTGTAAAGGTGTAATCTGCTGTGGGTGTCTTTTTATCATCTTTACAATGGTCCACGTTTTGATGACGCACGCTTTATCACTTTAATGGCTAAACTTTTCCATTTGCTGAGCCTGCCTTTTCTAAAGTTAATTACGTCACCTTTATTTCGCAATCTTTTGACAATGTTTCGTCTATATTAGTGATAAAAAGTGTTTCTAACAAAATAGTTACATGACAGAAATCAAATATGAAATAAATGTGAAAGGCCGTTTTGAGCCACCATACCTTCCAAACAAGAAAAAAGAAGAAGGAGAAGTTTGTTATACGTAAAATAAAACTCTGCTAAAGTCAAAAGAAAGTTCTTTTATTTATAAACATTTTCACATTGTAATTTTTGCATTACATATAAAACATTTTAAGTCATGAAGAACGCTGTGAATAGAATCTACCTGATTTAAACCGACATTCGCTTAAACCCCCAATATATAAGTCACATATTGGTCCCAAGGTTTCAATCTGGCATGTATGCAGATTTACAAAGTATACAACACACTTAAGCACCGGATTACATGGACAAAATCAGCACACAGTACAAAAAGAATTATCTTTCCACTTATCGTTACCTATGAAAAAGTATGTTTTCCTCATATCTACAATAAAAAGACAAATACTTCACCTTCAAGCCTACAGACGGTCGCCATCTTCGAATTTTAAAATTAAATCTTGAAGGTGTATTCCATAATTTTGCTTGTCATCTTCTGCCTTTCAACCTAGTTCGTGTAGCTTTATTTCTGTTATGGGGACTTTCTCTTAAATTGGGCATACCAATAGTTACTAGATTTCTTACTGCGTTTCACTGTTTCAAAATTTCATTAAATTTCTATATCTAAAATGTTCCTAGACACAAAAAGTTAATATAGTAACAGTAACCTATTTCAATGTTGACAACCTTTGAACACTTTACCTGTCCTGATGTATTGAAGATGTGGAACAATGCCTTTCCCCTTTTAGTCTGTTTACTAGTGTTTTTTTTTATACAACGATATCTGTTTTCTTCATAGCAGATTTCCAAACACGTGACGATTTAATAGCATTTCAAATGAGAAACATGAAATCATATCAGATCGTTGATGAAAGATATCAGATTATTTATGAAGCTTGAGAGATCGCTGATGAAGCATGTGAAATCGTTTATTAGCATGTCTTGGAGTTTTTGGAAAAAACAAAATGTCTGATCGTTAATGGAGCACGTGAGATTGTTAATAAACATTTGAGATCGTTGGTAAAGCATATGAGATCGTTGATGGAGCATGTCAGATTGTATGAAAAGGATTGCTATGAATTTGCGCCAATGACAAATATATCATTTTTCTTTAAAAGGAGCTGCAAAATGTAAATACATTTATTTTTGGTTTTGAAATTAAGATGAGTCACGATAATAATAAAGTCAGTGTAATAAATGTCCTATTTTTGAACTTCATTTGTCAATATTTTACGTAATGGTGAAGACTTATCTTGGACAGGTCGATCAGGTGTCAGTAGATAAGGTAGTGTTGTATATTTCCTCCGGTAAGTATGTACAGTCTTGTCACTATCTAATGTGACAGCCGTGCCGTAATGTTGGTGCTCCTTCTAACCGTATCCTTATTAGGTACAGCTGATGCAGCATCAGAACTTCTTGATAATCCTGATTTTGAACATAGCTTTGGCGCAAACAGCTGGTTCTGCAACGGTTGTCATCTGTCCAACAGTTCGGATAGCTACCATGGCCATGGAAGCGCGAAGGTAACACAAAGGTATATAACTTAACATGTAGAGCTTGAATTCCACAGTATCTTAGCGTTCTAGGTAAATCGAATGTAATATTGACATCTTGTAAAATACTAAGTATGGGAAACCAAACAAATTACAAGATCAAATAAAACACGATTTATCTTTGCCAAAAAAATGGATCAGAACAAAAATTGGTAATATATATTTTGACAAATTTGACCGCATTCTTTTGATGAAAAATAGTATCTGCTATGTTACTTTGTTTTATGTTCATAATATAAACCCTCTAAGTTTAGTTAGAATATTAAATAAAAGGTAATCTGATGAAGCTAGCGATGAGGTTGTTGTTTTCGATACATCCTGATATAGTAAAGAATAGTTAGGATTAATGGAAACGCCAAATCAAAGAACTTCTTTCACACACCGTTGTAATGGTTTCGTGCTTCACAGATCTCATAATTGGGCTGGTCTTTCTCAGACGGTAAACGTCAAGGCCGGTCATCGTTACGCTTTTAAAGCGTTCATCAAGCTACTGAGCCACACTCAACCCTACCATAATGTTGAGCTAATGATGCATGTTACGTCATCAAGTAGTAAGTAGATGCTTACGTTAGGGGCCTAAGTCTTGGATAAGATAAAATGTATTCTAGTCATAAGGAACATATTTTCCTCTGCTGTGCATGCATGGCAAGTACTACGAAAAACCAATTCCTCCAAAAACGATTACTGATTTTATTTTATAATTGAAAGCGATTCGCTTAAAAAATACCGTAAAGAATACCGGTTAGCATGAACAGCTGACGCCACCAGTACCATTCATTTACCTTCAATAAGGACGATGCCATACATAATGTCTATACAATTTTATAATATTACAGATGGCCACGGCAGGTTCGTAACCTGTGGAGAAAGTCCCTTTGTACAACAAACATCGCAGTGGGTCGAGGTTGGATTTGACCAGATAATACCTGCAGGTAAAATAGTATGTTTGAACAAAAAAATATTCATAAACATGCACGTAAAGCAAACTGTGTGAATACATAATAAATTACTCGGTGTAAATGGACAAAATTGACACAGTGTGCTAAGAAATTAGTTTTAAAACCTTGTTTTATAGAACTTGATTTGGAATTGTACTGCTTAAACATGTAGTCCTCAATGACTTTGCAACATATGATACGTTTGCTTTACAAACGCCTTTATTATAAAGCTTCCTTTTAAAATCAAATATTTTAATACACATGTTGTAATAAAGATATATACATGTATCGCGTTTTACTTGGGAGTGTACTTTCAAATGCAATTGACATGGCCCAAGTGTTGGCATCATTTTCCATATACAATGTTTATATATACATCTGTAGATATGGACAAATCAACCATCTACATACAAATCAATGAGCCTGGTGTGAATTATCTCGTCGACGGGGCAAGTTTTAAGGAACTGGTCCCAAATAGCAACTGGAAGGCAGAGGCTCAGACAAGGATCGAACAAATACGCAAAGCTGATGTTCACCTTAAGTAAGAAAAGTTTGTTTTCTAAGAAACTGTATCAAATAAAATGCTATTTGAAAATAAAAGTTGATTTTTATGCTGCTAGAAGTCCTATTATATTGATAACTACAGTTATTATTGTTGAGTTGTTGCATGATTCATAATAAAAACACATAACTCATAATGTATTTTGTAATTAATAAGTATTCGTCTAAATTTTGATATTGATCTAATAAAAGGGTTTTGTTGTGCACTTCCCATCCTGTTTGAATAGGAGTCTTAGTCTTTCTTTTTTTTAACCTACACTGTTTCTGCCTCTTTTATTACCGATAACTTTCAGATGGACGAAACTGGTATATGATGCACTTAAATGCATTATTGTACCAAATTGTAAAGGAGCAATATCATGGGTGTCTTAGGTTCATCGTCGTTGTATTTAGCGTTTCATGTGTCATTAACTCTGTAATCTTCATAAGACTCACTGTCCTCTTGTGCTAATTAATCGGTAAATACAATAAATGATTGATTTAACCTTCCGCAAAATCAGTTTTTATTTTAGCGTAACAACGGTCCGACATAAACTGACAAAAATATTTACTTTTATTTGATTCAGTCATAAAATGTTAACAATGCTTCTGTATCCAAACAGTGCTCCAGTGTGCATTCTTTTGTTGATTTAATAACAATGATGTTGTGAAGTAGTTTTGTTTTTTAAAACTTGAAGATAATAAATAAAGACAGGCAATAATAATGGAAAGATTATTAACAAGTATCAATCTTTTAATTTTGGATGAACCAACAATAAATCGATGCTTAAAACATTACTACAGAAATAACTTCTGAAAAAATACATCTTAACATAACAAAATAAGATATGTATGTGTATTTGTTATCAATTCTTTCTGTATACAAAGAAAAAACCGCAATATATAACAACAGAAAGTGTATCTCATTGACTCGGTTCAGTGCTTGTTTCTGTGCTTTAAATCATTTCTACTTGTGAATTGTTTTCCTCTTTTGTCTGACAGAGTAGTCAATCACCAGAACGTAAACTTGAACGATGTCACTTTCGAGGTATGTTTCATATGATTACATTGCTAAATGTTTTTTTATTGCATATTATTAGATATTATTATAAATTAACGAATAAACCTTACCTTTAAACGTTACAAACGTATGTGATAAGCTGTTTGACGTATTCAAAACAAAAGGCTAGCTCAAACAGTCAATACATACATAGTTATTATAACTAGACTAATGGGTGATTGTAATTACTAATAAGCTGTAAATTTGAAGAATTTCGGATCCATCGTTTCTTCTGTTATCTAAACTATATTTTTTAAGAAATTATTGCGAAATTATTGTTTATAGCTACTTGCATATGTATGCGCCAAGTAAACATCCGCCAAAATATGGAACATAAGAATTTTGTATTTGTAAAACTGTACTATTTATAGCAAATCGACTGCAAATATATCTATGCCTACAGTTTGAGAGTATTATTTTAGACACAAATCTTTTAAACAAGTTCTTATAATAAAGAAATGATACAGGGACTTTGCACATAGTACATGTTTTTCGCAGCTTCATCAACAAAAGAGTGCTTTCGCCTTTGGGGCCGCTGTCCGGTTCGACCTTGTTACTGCCCATTCAGCGACTGGCTACCAGAAGTACCTGTATGATAATTTTGAGTGGGCTACAGTAGCCAACGCCTTCAAGTGGCGACTGATGGAATACACACAGGTATAGTCTTATTCTTAACAATTGATTAAAAGGACAATTTAGTGAAGTACGTTTTATGATCTTGTATTCATAATCTTCATAAGGATCATAAAACTATGTATTGATGATAATATGTAGTTTGATGCTCCTTATGAATAATTCATGTTGAGAAATTGACAAGAGACAATGTTTTCGTGGCATTTTTAATCGGTAATGAAGAATTCATTCAATGTACAAACGTATGTTTTAGCGGCAGTTGTCGGTAATTTTTCAGCTTACAAAATTGTTATTCCAGCCGACTAGAGAATGGAAAAATCGCTAAGCCTATTTGGAATACAAATATAGGCATTTATTCTGAATCAAAGGCATCTTCGAAACGACTTCTCAATCTTCGTTATGAATGAGTTATCTATGTTAAGTTTAAACCTATTAATATCGTACTTTATGCGGTTTACAATTCTCCCTTTGATTTACATGATTTGTTCTGTTTCATTTAAAATGAAGCACTGAAATTCTTATATTCCCTAAAGAATTGAATAATTTCATAATATACCTGTAATTCCTATTGTCAAACACTACGTTTTATGGTTCTTTTCAATGCTTAATACATCAATGTTCAATTAAAAATGATACCATGACAATGCCAATCTTGTGAATTGCTTACGAAATCTACGTTAAATATATCATATGTTATTAAAATGTACATTTAAATTTGTATGTATTGTTACAGGGCCATACAAATTTTGACCATGGTATGAGTGCTCTGAATGAATTGATTGCAAAAGGGTGAGTGTACATACAATCATTTCCCAAAAACATCGTACATAGATATTGTAACAAATAGTAAGCTTTAATACGTTATATTTCGATTTAAGAAGTTATATAATATTTTTTTGTGTAAATATTTAGCTAAAGAAAAGTTGGCTGTAAACCTCACGTTTTATCCTCAATTACGTAGGTTATGTCAATAGGATGAAAGAACCACTACATGTAGCCCCATTATGTGAATAGCAATTACATTATATTAAATAATATGACATAAAAGAGTTGTGTGCCTCTTCCACCAAAACAAAATGTGTACAATATTGTTTATTCTCTAGGCATGCAGAAACACTTGAAACCGTTGAGAAACTACCAGTGGAATAAACTTTTTGATAGGGTGTTTAACTAACAACAGTAAAAGGGATTTCTTTTGTGTCATCTGCTTGTGCGCGCGAAAGAGAACAAATTGAGACTACTGTACCGGTCTCAACACTGCTAATTCTTTTTTTTTGTATTTAATGTTCAACTTATCTTCGTTAACTAGCACCCTGTGGTTACAAAACTTAATGTTGAGCGTTCGTTCAGCCAAGAAAGTAATGTATTTTGTGTCCTGATCGAGATAAACCAACCTTCTGCCCTTTGCCTTACGTTCAGTTTAAATTTGACGTCCGAAAGAACGAGTTCGTCTGTTGTCTGAGCTGTAAACGTGGGTGTGAATGTTTATACTATGGTGCCTATGGTTGATTTATCTAGTTAGTCGACACTAGTTCGAAGAAGCACTTGGTGGTTTTAGATCGTGAACAGATATGTCTAATAATGACTTTTGCTGTTACAGGACCCTCAAGAACAAAACTAAGCACACATAAAATAAACATTATAACAAATGTTCCAATAACCTCCTACATCTTGGCCTCTGATATTTGTCAGCATTAACGTATCAAAAAAGAGAGTAATCATAATAATTATTTCTTTGACGCCAATGGTGCTTTCACAGAATGACTGTAAGAGGACACAACATGTATTGGGGAGTTAATGGACACTACCCTGCCTGGCTCGATCACCTGTCTGGCCAGCAGGTGTTACAGGCCATGCATACTCACCTAAACGACATGATATCACACACCAGAGGAAAGTGAGTTTTTTTTATATGGTTAACTTATAAATATAATGTGAAAAATATCAGCTGATAGGTATAGTTTCATATGTCAATTATTAATCACAATACATATCGTTAAATTACTTATTTTCGAAGGGCTTTTAACATCGTTGACATCATTGATCTTCAACCTCTTATATGTCAACGAAGTAGTTACAATTTTTATATAAATCAATTCCTTTGTTTGAGAAATCGAACTTGTAATCGATAAATTCATGTACCAATCAGAAAACTTTTTGCCCGACAAAAATAATTGATTCCTTAGTATTCCCTGTATTTCGACACTATTTCTCTCATTGTGAAACATATTACTGTTTTTTCGCAAACGTGATACCTGCCTACAGTGATGAAGACATATGATTTCTTCCTTAAAAATGAATAAAATATGTATATATCAATAGATACAATTGAGTTATTACATGTACATAGGCTGGAGATTAACATTGATTTTCTTTAACGGTGTTAGAACATTGAATAGTTTTGCCAATTTTGTCACGATTATACATTACGAAAAACAAAAACAAAAAACATATGACTATTTATGTTTGTGAATAAGATTGGCTCACTGGGATGTCAACAATGAAAATCTCCATGGCGACTATTTTGAGAAGAAGACTGGACACCCAAATGTTACCATGGAGATGTTCCAGTGGCTCCATAGTGCTGAGCCCGGGGTCAAACTCTTCCTTAATGACTACAACGCCCTCAGTTCAGGCCGTTATACGACTGTAAGTAGCACATCAGGTCACAGTGTTATACAGCTGCTTGTTACAAACCAATTTTGTCTGTTATAAAAACTCTATGTCGAGAACCATTTAACCTCTAGCTATTCTAGTCATTTAGTCTACGGAAAAAAAATGAGGAACAAAACTGCTCTACGCGGCACATTTTTTTTTAGACAAACTGAAAAAAAATTCTTTCTTTTATATAATGAAATATAAATGTAGCCTTTTCCATAGTGGAAATGATTTGTTTGGAAAAGGACTGGTTTCTTTATCTAGAACTACATAGATTGCATAAACATCCATTCCAAACGTACATAATTTTTTAAAACCCCAATGATTACGTTAATGAGGAATATTGCTCTAATAATGAATATTTCTTTTAAAATTCAAATGCTTACAAAAGTCATTGAAGGAACA
The DNA here is from genome assembly GCA_032360845.1 of Crassadoma gigantea. Classification (NCBI taxonomy): domain Eukaryota; kingdom Metazoa; phylum Mollusca; class Bivalvia; order Pectinida; family Pectinidae; genus Crassadoma; species Crassadoma gigantea. The sequence goes on along the minus strand of JAULCA010141180.1, from coordinate 1,567 downwards.
AGGCCGAATTTTCCGTGATGCTGGGATTCCAATTTATGGAATTGGAGAACAAAGCCATTTTAATCACGGACATGACGATATGACTACAGTTAAGGTAAGAACGTTATATTTATATATCAACGATCAATTCTTCCACGTAGCTAAGCTGAATTAAATAATCGATTTAATGAAAGGTATTTGTCTGAAATGTTTTATTTATCGTTTGTCAAATATGCAATAAAGGACCACAATGCACGTACTGTATGTCTGTAACTACCTTCTATCGCAAACTACATGTACAATTGCCACATGAATATCTAACTGCTACCTGTCTTTAAATATTTTCTATAACCAGCAATTTTGTCCCTCCTATGTATAATTCGAACCTTAATAAATTACGACATGTATATCAAAACTACCACCTGTCAATAACTACCTTCTATTACCTACCAGCTTCCCAATCCCTCCTATGTATACATGTAACTACTATCTATGTACTTCTCCAACAAGTATATAAATACTACCACCTGCTTATCATTCAGATAATCTGCGTATACATACTATCTATATGTATCTTCCGCGTGTCTATAGCTACAATGTCTCACCATTTGATAAGCATTTACAAATAACTATCGATTCGTTGCCAGTTTGTCAGGTGGCATAGGACCAGTAGGTAGCGCCGGATAAGACAGCTCCTGCGAAATCCTCAAAAGTTGTATTGATTAATGTATATGCTAATTGTATTAATTGTATATCTACGCACTGTAAAGCGCTTTAGAGTTACTTATGTTGGCTAGATAGGGCGCTTGATCAACTGTTGTATATTTGTTTTTTTTAATTTTTTGATTCCTACAAGTTAAATGATGTTTTACTCTTTCTTTTTATAAGTGGCATGTCTTATACTGAAATTTGTGATTTCTACATTAGATGCTTTTGGAATAAATTGTATTTGCTGTATAACTTGGAACAACAAGACAAACCTTACCAGTATCAGTAGCTCTATTGTCACACGTTTGTATAGTATGTTTTGGTATTGTTATGACTTTGAAATTATTAATACTGGCATATGTTTGCCGTATTTAAGCTTTTGCCTTTTATTTCCCGTAATGGGAGCGAAGCAACGACGACCTGTTATGGATTTTATTAATGAGAGACAAGCATTTGGCAGAGCAAACGTCTCTCGGTTTTGTTGTTCACAACGTTACACGAAGTGCAGTGTGAGCACGGTACGCACCAATTCCCTCGATCCTATCGGATCTTTATTGTTTCGTTGCATCGACCAATAAGTCTTACCATATCGCATATATGTGCGCGTTTTGTTGCAGTCTCGGGCGATTGATTGTACAATCGCGCAGTTGTGCGAACTTTGTGCGGACAATGTGCGGACAGAGTGGGCATGATGAATACACGATGTGAGTGCGGTAGTGTTAATGCGTTGTGCGATCACACAACTGTACCGACGAATTAAAACTATCTGAAAAATTTTACTAATACATAGGCATGTCTTTGACCTTCTCTCTAGTATCGTCTGGATAAATCAGCAGAGGCTAATCTCCCAATATGGATAACTGAACTGTCTGTTGGTGAC
>JAULCA010141069.1:0-13232 GCA_032360845.1 Crassadoma gigantea | reverse complement strand
TTAACATGGCTATAATACAGACCATCAGACTGGACTCGGTGGCCGATCATATGCATCTTATCCTTACTGATCCTGACAAACCACCATGCTTTATCACTTTCTGGGACTTCAGAAAGCGTCTGCCTTACAGGAGGAAGAAAGAGTCGGACCTTATCCCTGACTTATCACCAGGACGGAGCTGACATCTGTTTGTGATCAGCTTCAGGTTAAACTAAATCCTCTTTTTTAACATAATGTGTGACCCAGTGACATATGCGCTAATACAACCCTTAAAATCAAATGGAATGGAGATATAAGCATCCTGCAATTGATGCTAAGAACTTCCGCCCTACCAGGAATCTCTGATTAACGCAGGAGTCGCCCCCTACCTGTCATAGCTGACTAGTACTTCTACAGACAAACCTAATCTCAACGACTCTAAACACGGCTGGGCTCTACTAATTGGGATTTTAAATAAATGCAGATGCACTTGTGATGACGACACAAAACCTGCTACATCAGACACAAGCACTGATGACAGCAGCAAGTGTTTCAATTCAAGAAACCTTACATAAGTCTTGCGGATGTAATCATTAGCCCATTAAAACAATCAATAACAAAATCTGCACATATATATATAGCACATCATACGTACAGTTTTGAAGTTTTATTTCTATTTTACTTTACCAGAAAAGGCTTATATACCACAATATTTCTGTAGATATCACAAACAATATCACATTATCAATACTTTTGACAAATAGCACGCAACAATAAGAGAAATGTGTTAAAACAAATTTCCGTATTTTCTGGGAGAGAATATCTTTTCGTGCTACTAAAACATGGGAGATATACCCAACCACAGATAGTCCTTCTGTTTAGGAATTCTTAGTGCATAACATTGCCGGAAGATGTTAATTTAATTATCAGTCACGCAATAGTTCAGAGGAATTTTCTGCAGGATTCATCTCAATTTCATAAAGATTAATTAATACGAGTAGATGAAACAAGTTATGTTAGTTATCGTCCTATTTCGGTAGAAGTATAGTTTATTTACCGGTGGAACAACAAACACACATGGCAATGTATACCAACGCAGCCTCACAACCTCTGTAATCACTTTCCAATCCTTGTTTGTTTATTTATTCCATAGGGGAGGGAAGAACGCTACCTGAATCCTCATTAAGTAACCTTAGCCAACCTTTGATAGCCATTATGTAATTATTGAAGCCATCATGTAACTACTGAAGTATGTCCTTAAACAAGTTCCAATGACAAAGAATTCATAAGCTGCAATACAAATTAAAGATCATTGTTAAATATCTACTCGCCATGACAGAAATTGTTAACTAATTCAACTTTGATTTCTCGGAGAGATCACATCTTTTGGTAGGAAAAGGATTTTTCTGGAAATGTTATCAAAAAGTCACTTATCGTAACCACAAGAATTTTACATTGTGTAAGATCAACATGATATTTATCAACCATTTTGAAATGCTTAATAGTGTTTTGTGGAATAAATCACCCCTCAAAACATTTAAACGAAATCTTTTAATCTTGACGGCACAGTAGTGACAGCAGCATGGTAGTGACCAGACAGTTTGTACAAGTAGGTTTTCTTAAACACTTCAATTTATTCCCCAGATGTGTTTTTCTTATAACTTTTTTCTCATTCAAAATAAATTCAACATGCATTTCTTGTCCCAAATGAAACGAGTCATATTTGTGTTGACATATTAATATTCTTAGTGTTAAATATCTTTCTTTTTTAATATGCAGGTTCATGAGACAAAAAGAAGTGAATTTCAGCCCTGAGATGGTCAATACCTCATATATCAATGCTACACTGTCTTTTTTGTCTTGTTTCTATAAGTACAGTAAAACCTTGTTACATTGCCATCATTTTTTTTTGGGGGGGGGAGGGGGGTCTAGGGGGGTCGGTGATGATATCCATAACATATATAAGGAATTCTGAAGAAAGAGAGAGGGGCCTTAAAGATATGCTAGTGGTAGGCTGGCAAATGAAACAATTGCTAGCATTGCGATTCTCCGTCCTCACACTGAGCCCTAATGACTCCACGTGGTATAATGTACTGATCCTAATCATCGGTCTGTCCAGCACTTTGTGTCAAAAACAAGCACACTTGAGCCAGTAGATCACCCAGCGACTCTGTTCCACATCTCTTGATAAAAAACATCCACTTAGTCTGTTCCCTCAGGAAAAAAAAGATGTTATGCAAACACATGTCATAATGTCCGTGTTGGGGGGGTGTCTGCAGAGTGGGACAGTTGTCTGGGGCTAAGTGCCAACAGAGGTTCGACCTGTTACAATCAAGCACTACCACTTTCTTGGTGCCAGAATTTGCTTGTTTTACACAACTGCTGAAAAGCATTATTACTTTTTCATGTCCAGTAATGACGAAACCCGTCTGTGAGCAGTCCATTCATAAAGGCTACCTTAGTGCCTGCTAAATGAATGTGTCCGACAGTAGTTACGAGACAAACGCAGTGCGGATTTGTTCAGCAGTTACACTGTTGAGTAATAGAAACACAATTGTCGACTTCCTTATTGCCTACGTTATCTGGAGCCAACAAGACGTCACTTGTGGCACCCTCTGAAGAGGCCACCTTTCACCTTTCAGCGTCCAATTGTCGCACTGTACCCTCGACTCAAGTAGCACTTCATACAGAGTATGAACTTAATGTTTGTAAAAGGTCAAACTTCAATGATTATTTTCCTTTATTGATTATTTATTATACAGAAGTCCTTCATCTTGACGATATTTGAAATGTGTAATTTTGTATAATTGGACAATTATATTCCAACAAAGCATACGTATATACACACGAACAATATCAACTGTAAACATTACCTTTCCTGGTTTATGAACGACAACAGAATTAATTTACATTACAAATAGGGAAACATTAACCATTAAATAATGACATTTTGTATCAACTTACATTAAATATGCTATTGTTTGCATTGTAGTTTTTTCAACAAAATCAGGAACGTTCTTCTCAATCAGCCATTTTTTATACATTCGAATTCCCACACAGTAATTATTGTACAATTTGAGCAGTAGGAGTAAGCAGTATAGTTTTTTATATCTAAATTGTCGAAAATTTTAATCAAAGAAAAGCATTGTTAGTGTTAATATATGTAAACAATTTATAGAGTAAATCGCAATTTGATGTTAACAAGACACAAAGCGATATATATAGAGTGGCATTAAAGACACATTCAATTATCAAGTTTAAACTATGTCAACAAACACATCTCAAAGTGTTTTCTTGCTTAATAACATACAGACAGTAAATAAGATTTGTACAACAAAGAGTTTCGAAAATTTGGTTTTGGACCAAGTTATTTATCCATACTCTTTATGAATGGACAGTTTCTTTTGTCTTCTCTTCTTTATAATATCATAGACAGAGCTAACACATCTGTATAATATCACAGACACAGCTAACACATTAGTATAATATCACAGACAGAGCTAACACATCTGTATAATAACACATCTTTATAATATCACATACACAGCTAACACATCTGTATAATATCAGAGCTAACACATCTGTATAATATTCCAGACAGAGCTAACAGATCTTTATAATATCACAGACACAGCTAACACATCTATATTACATCACAGAGATAACACATCTGTATAATGTTACAGACAGAGCTAACACATCTGTATAATATCACAGACAGCTAACATATCTTTATAATATCACAGAGCTAACACATCTGTATAATATCACAGAGCTAACGCATCTGTATAATATCAGAGCTAACACATCTGTATAATATCACAGACACAGCTAACACATCTGTATAATATCACAGAGCTAACACATCTGTATAATAACACAGACAGCTAACACATCTGTATAATATCACAGAGCTAACACATCTGTATAATAACACAGACAGCTAACACATCTGTATAATATAACAGAGCTAACACATCTGTATAATAACACAGACAGCTAACACATCTGTATAATGATCTAACATATCTGTATAATATCACAGACAGCTTACACATCTGTATAATATCACAGACAGCTTACACATATGTATACTATCACAGAGCTAACAAATCTGTATAATATCACAGACACAGCTAACAAATCTGTATAATATCACAGACAGAGCTAGCAGATCTTTATAATATCACAGCCCACCCATATATATTGTAATTCAGTAGAAATTCCAACAAATGATAATTCATTGTCCTATCATAAGACCATCCCTCCCTCTCCTTCTTTGAGTCCTTAATTATAAATTGCCCTCCTGCATCTGACAATGAAACTGTCCAGCTCAATTAGAGATTATGACCACTTGACCTCTATCTACTGTTTAAGGCAAAAAAGCCAGACCAAACTCCTTTCATTACAAATAGGATTTCACATCTCCTCTCCAGAACATGCTGGTACTCTTTTGACACTTTTACTTCAATATCATTTGTTTTCAGTATTAAAGTGATATCTTTCTTGGCCGTTATAATTTTTTGACATCATAATAACACCTTTTCATCTTTCAATCAAAAGGCAAACAAAGTATTCAGTGTAACTGTTGGCGTTACAGCGGGCATTGTCTGGCTGTATAAAGGAAGAAATTCCTGGGTGTTCGCCTGTAATGGACGTCCTCCCTTGGGTCTACTGCGACCCGCCAGGATCTAATAGACCCTTTAGAGCTCCTAACACACGGGCTGCCGTCACCATTGCTAGCGTGGTCCTATCCCTGTGGAACCGTCAAATTCACGACTCCAAAACCAAATGTCAGATAGCAGAAATGGAACTCTCCATTTCAGGCCACCAAGAAGTTTTTTAATGGGAAAATAAATTAATTTCAGATCCGTGTGACCAAAGACGAGTCATGAGGACCCAACGTACAACAGAAGTGATGAGATATTTATGATGCAGCATATTCTCTTTCCAGTGAAACCCCTGTCAGTGTCATAGAACTCCGGCAGATCCAGGCATAAACTACCCAGCTAGAAACAACTAACTACTGGTTTATCCATTCGAGTACGAAACCAAAGAACTAAAGTAGCAAGACATTTAAACAGTTACCAATAGAAATACAGTTTTCCCCCATTATGTTTGTGATATTAAGTGACAGAATTTTTAAGTCAGAAGCCAGACAGAAAAAAGACGGACAACAGATGCCGCAACATTACATATGAACACCTGGGATAGGGTTGGGGGAGTAGGTAAAGAAATGACATCAAAATATAAACTTTGTTTATTTTACAACAAGTATCACTCTTGTTGGTCTGGATGTTAGCACGTTTGGGGTCTTAGTGTACCCAAGGAAAATCCAGGTAGTTGAGAAGTTGACCCCAAACGTTTAACGTCCGATCAGGAATCAAACTCTGGTCGCCTTGGTGAAATGCAAGTACAATATCCACTGCACCACCCGACCACAAAGGTCAATGACATTAGGTCAGAGGTCATGAAAATACACTAACAATGACACACCAATGGAAGGTTTTAGGGCTAAAAATTACCATGGTTACCACCACTTCTGTTTAGCAAAACCTGTATAATATGTACATTATTTTGTAATTTGATAAGCCAGGGTAGTCCTTTGTAGGTACCATCCATTTAAACAAGCTGTACTTACCATATATGAAACTCTACCTAGAGTCTTACTTATGAAACCCTAGGCCCTGTCACATGAAAACTATGGAAACTGCAAAATGTATTTTCTCAAATTAATCTGGTCCAACTAACTTTCTATTACTTCTTCATGTTAACCAGACACTGCTTACTTAATGTGTTTTCTCAAGTTAACAGGACATATCTTACCTAACTAGATGTATTTACTCAAGTTAACAAGACACTGCTAAGTAAATGTATTTATTCAAGTAAACCAGACAAGGCTAAATAAATATATTTACTCAAGTTCACCAGACATAGCTAACTAGATGTATTTATTCAAGTTAACCAGACATATTTTATCTAACTATATGTATTTATTCAAGTTGACCAGACACTGTTAATTAATTATAGTTACTCAAGTTAACCAGACAAGGCTAACTAACATATTTACTCAAGTTAACCAGACATAGCTAACAAAATATATTTACTCAAGTCAACCAGACATCGCTAGCTAAATGTATTTACTCAAGTTAACCAGACACAGCTTACTTCATGTATTTACTCAAGTTAACCAGACATCGCTAGCTAAATGTATTTACTCAAGTTAACCAGACACAGCAAACTGAATGTATTTACTCAAGTTAACCAGACACAGCTAACTGAATATATTTGAAGTTAACCAGACAAAGCTAACTAGATATATTTACTCAAGTTAACTAGACACAGCTAACTGAATGTATTTACTCAAGTTAACCAGACACTGCCTTTTAAATGTATTTACTCAAGTTAACCAGACACTGCCTACTAAATATATATACTCAAGTTAACTAGACAAGGCTAACTATATATATTTACTCAAGTTAACCAGACACTGTTATTGAAATGTGTTCACATAGGAGCAGGCAAGCTAACTAAACATTAAACGTAGCACTAGTGTGGCCAGGTGCTGGAAGATTTTTAATCCAATATATCAATTTCTAAAAGAAGTAAATATTGCCAGAAAATTGGTTTTAAAAGTATTACCCACATTAAGTGTAGGAGGCCAAAAAACCTGTCTTACATCAAGTTGTAATTACATTGATCCCGTCTCCCGAGAATTGTCACCTCAATTTCAGCAGCCGAAACTCACCGACATTAGGTCGAGGGAGAGTGTTACAGCCGTCTAATTCAATCTAGAGCAGTGAGGGGCTGGTTGGTCTATCGTATTATCTTATACCGTCAGTATATCCTTATTTAGGAGGACGGAAACCAATGTAAAAGGAAGTTAGTTCTGACAGAGAGAAAGGCTACTGTGAAGATTGTCCTTGTTGAACACAGCTTACATGGACTTGATTTTGTCTAGCTTCTTCATCACGCTTCATAACGAAGATTTCAATTGATTTGTAGATGAAGACAAAAACCTCTAAATTTGACGAAGTGGAAACTAATCCACATAAACCTCTACCAGGATTATTTATTGTTTACATCATCTATATAGATTATAAACAAGGTTTTATCTATATCCTTATGTCAGGTATATATATATAGATTATAAACAAGGTTTTATCTATATTCTTATGTCAGGTATATATATAGATTATAAACAAGATTTTATCTATATCCTTATGTCAGGTATATATATATAGATTATAAACAAGATTTTATCTACATCCTTATGTCAGGTATAAATATATAGATTATAAACAAGATTTTATCTACATCCTTATGTCAGGTATATATATAGATTATAAACAAGATTTTATCTATATCCTAATGTCAGGTATATATATAGATTATAAACAAGATTTTATCTACATCCTTATGTCAGGTATATATATATAGATTATAAACAAGATTTTATCTACATCCTTATGTCAGGTATATATATATAGATTATAAACAAGATTTTATCTATATCCTTATGTCAGGCATAAATATATAGATTATAAACAAGATTTTATCTATATCCTTATGTCAGGTATCTATATAGATTATAAACAAGGTTTTATCTATATCCTTATGTCCGGCAAGGGTGCTATAATGATAATTACACAAAGATTATTAGAAATCACATATTTTGTTATAATAGAAAAAAAACATTATTTATTATGAAATGATAATGAGATTTACTGTAATCTAGATTGAAATCAAACACTTTTTATAAATACCGCTATAAAGTGATTGTGTGGGTTTTAATCCTGAAAAAATTTCAAAGGTCAATGGGAAGTCTGCAGGGTAAAATTTACACTCTGTCAAATTAATACACACACTGGAGAATGGCTTTCTTATAAAGAGGTCTGACTCATGAAACCTTCCCTCTAACCTCAGTTGACAGACATAAACACCCAATATCAACAATACATAATGGCAGAGATTAATAGAGAATTCAGAATTATCTGGTAGATCTGGTGATATATTGGCTATAAAGCCACACCAATACCAGATAATACCATACATTTATCAGGAAATGATGCACCTGACTGGCTCAATAAGATGACCGTATTAGAGATCGTGTTTCACCTAATAACACACAATGATCATCAAATTGCGGTGATCCGGTTAGCGGAAAAAGTGCTAAACTGTGTAATTTTCACGTATCAGGTATGTTTAATCTCTTGGGAGTAGACAGTATGACGCAAAGAAAAGTTCATATCACTGCATAAAAAACAGAATAAAAGGTAAAACAATATCAAAAACCACAATAGAAACATCTGATACTAGTATCGGCCTATGAACATATTTTTTATGTATATTTTATATAAGCATATCAAAATTGTGATCAAAAGACATAAATATGTGATTTAAAGAATAGCATGACCACAGGATTGCAAATTGGCACATAAATAATCCTACAACAAAATATACTACGCAAGGGTTAAATGGGGCCAAATAGGCAGAGCTATGGGGCTGGTACAGTGGGTATATAGGAAAATAGTAGCTCATGTTGACGGTGTGATTGGCAGCGACTTATATTTAATTTATGATAATTGGGGCTAAATATATAGCATAAATAAGGGGCTGGAACTGAGGAAATAAGGGCTTAAGTGGACCGAGACAGAGGCTCAATATTTGGGGGACAGTTTGGGGGGGGGGGCTAAATATATAACATAGATAAGGGGCTGGAACTGAGGAAATACGGGTATACAAGGGGCTAATAGGGGACAATATGGACTGAAACAGGGGTTTCAGATCAAAGAACAATGTGTTGAATCAGGGTCTTAATAGCAGGCAGAGGGAAAAGGCTTAAGGATATTTGTTCCTTTCTCTGACAGAGATATCAACAGGAAGAATAGTGTATCTGTCTATCTGACATAATGTAGCTTTACATTGGGGATCTATTGTAACACAGTGAGCTTCATCTCAAGCACGTCTCCAATGGTGAGAGTCTTTCGCTACCAAACAGCTGACAGATGCTAAAATCAATTTCATATTTCAAAACACAGAAGGTAATATAGACTGACGTTTCTGACATTTTGGCAGTAAGACCTCAATCGACCAGGCCTTTGTTATTAGAAAGTGGTACGCTGACAGAGGTGAGAGTCGGGGGCTGTCCTGACAGATAATAAAAGGACTTGGTACAGTTCCTAATACAGGATGACAGTGATTGGTGCAGACATCCCACCATAAACATCTCCAAGTAACAATACATAACCAAGCATAAATCTTTGTAATCACAAAAAACTTTGTCATTCCGATCCTAATTTGAAGTGACAGAGAGACATCAGTTCGCCTGCCCTTCCTGTAGTAAAGAACGGCTGGTTACGTTAAAAAAAAATTGTCAAAAAAATTACGTGATGATAAAAGCAGAATTATTGGACCGGAATTGACAAAGGAACTCTAACGGAGGGCAAGTGTTAGGTCTTGTCAATATTGAATCTGGGCGAAATAAATTGGGGACTTAACAAGATTAGGCAGAAATATGGTACCCAGCAGGCCACACGTTACAACATCTCTAGGTTTAATGTTGATGGTTACTTTCATCGTCAAGATACAAATTGTCACACAGCAAGGCGACCAGCAATTTTATGGCCCTGAGCCGCTGTGCTTCAATTTTCTCTGAAGATTTAAAACCAATACAGGTATTTTGTTTCATTGCTAAAATATAAATGGTCACAATTGCAGGCAGTCAGGATGATTAATGGTAGTGCTTGCTGCTTTTTCAATCTCCTGTGATAATTAAAACTATCCTACAGGTACAGAGTTAAGGGCTGTGTCCCATTGACAGCCCCGGCATTAGCTGTAGCATGCAGATGTGCCAATAGTTTATTGCCATCATTTAAACTCGAACTATTATATGCAAGAGTGGAACAGTTCTACAGACTTTCTGTATTTACAATCTTACAATGTCTGGTGTAAGGTCAAATAGACACATAATTCTGATTTCAAATGATGCTTTCAATCATGTTTAAAAATAAATACATATGTAATTTTAATTTAATATCATAAATCTTTGTCCTTAATGTTTGAAATAAATGTGTATTTTATTTTATTTTAAAAATCTGACTCCTGTGAACCTTGAATTGACATCACATTGATTTCCTTAATTTCTATTTTTGATAAAACTGAATTTAACCAAAAATCAAGAAGGCACTGGGAATAAAACAGCGTTAAAGCTGTGGCAGTTTTAATCAGCAGAAGCTAAAAGCTACACAGACAATGAATTTTTATGAGTCTCATTACTTTCATTAGTTAATATTTTACAATGTAAAAAAGCAGATTCAAATATTACAACTTTTTTTAAAATTCAACACGAAAACAAGCCACAAAATCTAGGAATAAGCATCAACGAGGTTAGTTTTCCAATTAAAGTCCAAATGGTTAGATATGAATTATTGCTGGAAAAAACTGGCAGCGAAATATTCAATCTCACACAGTAACTTTTCTGTTCACTTACATAATCATTGAATAACTCATTGAACACATAGAACTGCTGTAATAAAATAAAGGAAAAAACAAAATCAGTTAAAACAAACAATATCTTACCGATGTTTAATTAAATCAAAACCCTGCCTTAACAACAATCCTGGAAAAAAGAATCAACAACATGTTTTTTCTAAGGGAACAACCACATTGAAGGATGACGATCTTACAAGAAAATAATTCTAGCGAGTTATCATCTTCCTTTATCAATCTATCCTTGCTACAGATCCGTTAGGGTTCATTATCATTTTGTTATCAATAAACATGGTAATATGGAATCAACATTTTTTTCTTAAATACCTGAACATATTCCTATAACTCATCTTTTTGTTCTGTAAAATTTACCTGACAGAAATGACAACATGAACAGGTATGTAGACCTACCCTGAGATCGTTCACCAATTCTCAGTCTCATCCTTCAGGTTATTGGTAAAACTGGTTTTATATCTAATATCGTCAAAGTTCATTCATCGTTCCTTTTCTTATATAAATCCTTGTTATTGGTGACATGCTCCTGCCAACGTAACAGATTGATATATGGCAGTCTCTGACCTTATCAATACCATGTATACCTTTATATGACCTGGATCCCACAGGTTCCCCTGGTCTCCCAGTTCATTTCCTTGTACATACTAATTTTCCCATCATAGCCACATCCCTTTATACATATAATTGTCTTCATGTTTAAATATATTTGTGAATCACTTTCGAAAGTGACAATGATATTGTGATTTAGCCATTAACAGTGACAAATCAGCATAAAATCTCAAAAAACATAATGGACATGCTTTTTCCTGAAATAGTGTCAAACTTGAGCTTCCATAAATCAAACTTGTCAATGTGTCGAACTTACAGCAAAGTTCAGAATTTTTCCTTATACAACACCTGTCTACTTATATTGTTTTCATAAATTAGATATTTTGAGTTGAATATCCTGTGATTATTTTGACAGAAAAGGCTTTCGGAAATTTAATTGACAAAGAAATGTTAAATTCAATAAGGAATCTATTTTTCTATTTAAAACAGACATCACAAGTGATACGAATAGCTCCCATTCACATATTGTGACATGTAAACTGAAATGAAGTCACTAGAGCAATGACAAAGTTTTTCTTCTAATAGTAACAGCGACCTTGACCTTCAACATAGAAACCGGAAACAAGAAATTGTTCAAGGCATTGCCTTACCAAATAATTGTATAAAGTTTCATCAAATTCCATTGGGAAATAAAGTCGCTAGTGCAATGACAAAGTTTTTCTTATAATAGTAACAGTGACCTTGACCCTCAACATAGAAACCAGAAATAAGAAATTGTTCAAGACATTGCCTTACCAAATACTTGTATGAAGTTTCATGAAATTCCATTGGGGAATGAAGTCGCTAGAGCAATGACACTCAGTTTTTTCCTTAAATAGTTATTGAAGTTAATATTCAATGTAGAAACCCGAAACACAAACTTGTTCAAGGTACTGACATTGAGGAATGAAGTCATAGAGCGATGATAAAGAGTGTAATATACATACATATATACATATAGGTAGAATCCTATATCACCTCAAACTTTCATTGAGGGGATAATTAAATGTTTTAGCATGTGTTTCATCACCTATTTAAAGATTAATCTTCTGTCTAAATAACAGGATCTTGATGTTCTATAATATTTATGAGTCACAGTCCTGATATTTCAAATTTGTCCAGATAGTACTGCAAAGTTCGAAACAAAGAAGTATAAGTGTAGTTTTCAAGGCTGGCTGTTGTTTATAGGTACAAGGGAGTGAACATTTGTAGTGAACAAATATAGGTTTGCCACAGTTGTAGTGAACAGGTATAGGTTTGCCATAGTTGAAGTGAGTAGGTAATTATTGGTTTGTGGGGAGATTTTATGGACAGGTATAACTTTGTCTATATTTTATAGACAGGTATAGATTTGTCCATATTTTATAGACAGGTATAGGTATGTCCACAGGTTTATAGACAGGTATAGAATGTCCAGGTTTGTGGACAGGTATAGGTTTGTCCAGTTTTATAGACAGGTTTAGGTATGTCCACAGGTTTATAGACAGGTAAAGGTTTGTCCACAGGTTTATAGACAGGTAAAGGTTTGTCCACAGGTTTATAGACAGGTAAAGGTTTGTCCTGTTTTATAGACAGGTATAAGTATGTCCACAGGTTTATAGACAGGTAAAGGTTTGTCAAGTTTTATAGACAGGTATAGGTATGTCCACAGGTTTATAGACAGGTATAGGTTTGTCCAGTTTTATAGACAGGTATAGGTATGTCCACAGTTTTATAGACAGGTATATAGGTATGTCTACAGTTTTATAGACAGGTATAGGTATGTCCACAGGTTTATAGACAGGTAAAGGTTTGTCCACAGGTTTATAGACAGGTAAAGGTTTGTCCAGTTTTATAGACAGGTATAGGTATGTCCACAGGTTTATAGACAGGTATATAGGTATGTCTACAGTTTTATAGACAGGTATAGGTATGTCCACAGGTTTATAGACAGGTAAAGGTTTGTCCACAGGTTTATAGACAGGTAAAGGTTTGTCCAGTTTTATAGACAGGTATAGGTATGTCCACAGTTTTATAGACAGGTATAGGTATGTCCACAGGTTTAAAGACAAGTAAAGGTATGTCCACAGGTTTATAGACAGGTATAGGTATGTCCACAGTTTTATAGACAGGTAAAGGTATGTCCACAGGTTTATAGACAGGTATAGGTATGTCCACAG
>JAULCA010141068.1:0-27220 GCA_032360845.1 Crassadoma gigantea | reverse complement strand
TTCTCTAGTCACCCAAGTGTACTTAGTGGAACCATAACAGTGTTCGATGACAGTCAACTGAAGGAACCACATTACAAAGCCGTCGGCTTCAGCTCTGGTAGATACGGAAATGAGGTAAGAGTCTGGGAAGAAATGACATTGGACAACAATAGTCCTCGATCAAATGAACCGTCCGATCTGAAATATTTTAGCACTCCGAAAGCAGGAAAATTGACTGTGAAAGGTTTTGCGTCCTCAAAGACAATGACAGCTCTGATATGTGCACAGAGATGTCTGAGTTATGACAGAAAGTGTGTGTCGTTTGATTACGAGTACCATACGGAACAGTGCGATCTTCATTCCGTTGTGGAAGGACACCAAGCAAAGCTTCGAATCAGTGGAACCTATGCAAACTACGAGCGTCTGAATATAGGAAGTACAGCTTATGTGGTATACACAGATTTAACATTAGTCCATGGACTTACCTACTTCATTAATGTCCATGTTACAAATGTATTGGAATATGAAGGCTTCATGAAATCGTCTGGCACCATTGTAGATTTCACACCACCGGCGACGGGACCTCTAGGTACGGAATATAATGAAACCATACAAGCGGACAGATGCCATGCTGCCCTTACACAGAGGTGTATTGACGTCACTAACCTATTGAATCACAGGTACGTTTAGATGGATGATTACAGTTTTGCAACTGTAAACGGGTTTACTGTTGAATATTGCTTTGCTGACTATTTTTCTATTAGGATTTGATTTTATCATTAGTTTCATAAGAACGATACCAGTTTCTAAAGGACTGGTATAATGTGGGTTTCATTTCATGGTCTGGTGACCATGACGTATTATCAGCCATACACTGGGATTCCAGCTATCCAGAAGATATGAATTGATATATTATAAGTTATATAATAAAAATACTTAGATACTTTTAAACTTTTTCACTCTCCTACATTTTCCTACATATATTTTAATCTTTACTATTGATAATTTGGTTATCTTAAGGACAATTTGTATTTTGTTTTAAGGGGATCTCAATATCATATATTGTTGATTTTTCCTTGTCGATAATAAACATTTTGTTCTGAGAAGTGACATGCAACATACATGTTTGATTTACATAAACTTTATGATAATTTGTTCATCTGCATTCCATTCGGAGAGTTTTAATAGAACAAAAGCTTACTCTGTCGTTTATATTAATCTGAATGTTTATTTCGTGTTATGTTTATCTCAGAGTTATACGAGATGCAGAGCAAGGACAAACTATCTTCAACGGCCACGTTCCACAAACGGATCTACTTTACAGTCTAGCCAACCATTATATCACAGGTATATTTTCTCGTCTTTGCCAAATAGTGTGCACCAAATTGGCTGTGCATGAAACTAAGTGACTTAGAATTCTTTTTGCACGAAATAAATTCAAATAAATTAGTTATGAAACACGAATGGTAAAATGTTCTATTTAATAAACACTCGATTTGATTTGTTGATACAAGTGATAGTTTCATGAACTTTTTTGGGTAAACACGTGATCATGTTCGTTATGCTTGCAGTGAATTTTGACGGATTCCATGATAATGAGTCTGGCATTTGGGGTTACACATGGTCAGCTGGTACAAACGTGTGTGGGTCGGACGTTGTTCCGGAAAGAGATCCACATGGTCATTTATCCCATGATAAATACTGGACTCACACAGGATACACCAAAGACCTGTCTCTGTCTGACGGGAAATACTACGTCATGGTCAGTGCTGTTAATAATGTAGTGTATGGAGGCGCGTTAGTGACAACTGTTTGTCATACAACTCCAATCGTCATCGATACAACACCACCTCTTTTTGAGAAAGTTTCCGGCGTCTACTTTGATGAAGATTTTGATATCTTGGCAATCTATTACAAAGCATTCGACGAAGATTCAAAGCTAAAACTTGTCGAATTCGGCCTCGGTAAGACGAAGCATGACGTTAATATCCGGGGTTACTCGGAGTTTCCACTTGTTACCGGGGAGGACCCGTTTGTCGGTGTGGAAGATTTTGACCTTACTCCTGGAGTATATGCCTGGGTTCGATTAAGGTTGGAAAATAACGGTAAGCAGCAACTCTTCTGACAGAAAAGTCATTATCTTTTTTATACATGCCTCTTTAACTGTATATTACGAACATGTATTACAATGTATTTCAGTTACGTTTGTAAATATAGGTGTTTAAACTCAGATGTGGACTATTAAAACATGAAGTGTGCATGTGGAATAAATCTTATCAATATATGTACCTTTTAATATATTTTTAAAGTGGGGTTGTTCACAAGTGGACATGGAGATGACCCCATAATGATTGACAGAACAGCTCCTCTAGTCGGTATTGTCAATGACGGAGCAGTTATAAAGACTGATATAGTGTATCAGTCGGACACAACATCCCTCTGTGCCAATTGGGTTGAATTTTACGACCCTGAAAGTGGAATATCCAAGTAAGTTTACTTTATGACTTTCTCGGTTATCATTGAAAATCAACTTGTGATAGTGGTCGAAATATGGCCAAAAATACTCAATCGTTTTAATTCCATTCAACGAATTGTGTTGGAATAAATGCTTCGTTTATCAATGTATGTTTCTTTAACATTGATACATTAACGTTATGCTGGTAAAAGTCATACGTGTATTTGATTAGTTTTACAAATGAATGTCTGTTTTAAGTGTTGTACTATTGATCTTACTAAAGTAAGCTTAAATCAATGAAAAGTCGTTTAGGTTTAAAGTTTCAAAACATAAGAGAATTGACTATATTTTATTAATTGATTTGATGGCAATTATTTATTTTTAACAATACCAATCAACGTCTAATTAATATTCTAGTGTACATTGAAGTATTGCAAAGATATTTATAAAAATCTTAATATATAAGCATTTTTAACAACATAATAATTTCATCATTGAGAGCTGTAAGTGAAAATGAAAAACCGAAGGGTTTGGCTAACTCGTTTTTGAGTAATCTATTTGTTTTTTTACTTCCAGGTTTAAATGGGGTGTCGGTACGACAAGTAGACAAGATGACATAGTTTCGTTCAGGAATCTCACGCACCACGAAAAGCATGTATGTAGTACCGGCCTGAGTTTACAACACAACGTGACCTATTTCTCCACAGTTTTCGCCTACAACTCTGCATTGAATCAGAAATTCGTCAACACTTCCTCTAATGGTGGTACGTATAAAATAGTGCAACTAACATAGTATGTGCACACTTGTCAAAGAAACTATGTCATTCTCATTTACTTAAAACATGTAATTGTGTGTGCCGTGATAACAGAGTGTGCTCCTAGCCGTTGTCACCGCACTGTGCCATATCTCTATACACGTATCCTTTTCTTGCAACTGCGATTTCCTTCTTTTTTTGTTTTGTTTTTGTTTTCGTCCGCCATATATATATCCGGGCGCTTTCTAAGTAAATTCCGACCGGATTTAATGCACATTCACAATTTTTTATTAGACAAGTGTAGATACACGTATGTGTTTTCTGATGTTGGATTGCATTTGTTCAGTTGGAATTCATACTTCCTGCGAATGCCCATTGAAAGAAGTTCAAGTCCGCTTTCGCCTATGATTGAATGAGGCTAATTTAACTTTTTGTTTCATTTTCTGGGTTATAATGAAAATTAAAAAAAAAAACATGTTAAAGTGTTGAAACCTCATAGCGCAAAAAGGTCTTTTAAGCAAAATGACTGCTCTTGCCATGGATTGTGCTTTGTTGAACTTTGCATAATGTCAAACTCGATCAATATGCGTTTTTGAATATCGGTGACAGACTCAACCACGACTTCTATATATTCGTTTAATTTAATAGCTGCCGGCCTGTGATTGGTCAAAAAGTGAGCTGCCCTTTATTTATTTATGATTTGATATGAAGGTGTATTTTGACATTACAATAGTTTTGCTCAACTTCAATATACCCGTTAAACAAGAAGGTGATTTGGCTAAGCTACTAATTGGTCGAAATTTTCTGTCCAATTTCAATGAAATACAGCAGATATTCTGTAGCATTGCAAAATCGTTTGCGACTTCCTATTTTAATGCCCAATTGTAATCGATGTGGTATGTAATAGTGTTATGACCCTGTATAATTTTACGCAATGAGAGTAATTGCGATTATTTTTCGAAAAGCCTCATGGAGCATTGTCATAATTTATAAAATAAATTTAAATGCTAAAATCGTAAAATTGAAAAAAAAGAACATGGAAAACATGGAAAAGCTGTGATTTTAATATTATTTGATGTGATAAACTATGTAAATTAAAGGCAACTACAATATCAAGCAACTAGCACTGCGGCATGTATTGATTAGTGATACAATAGACAAATAAGGATTAGCTGTCTCCATAGCTTTAGCTTACTCTGAATTTAGACGCGAATCTTTTAAATCCACCGAGATCACAGTATTGATATAGTCGAAGTTAAGTCGAATTAAAAAAATAAATGTAAAACGCATATACCGATTACTCATTCAGATTCGAACGGCTGATATTTTAAACACACCTGTTAATAGCGTATTACATTCTGATTAAGTTTTATATAAAGGGTATTATTGAAACTTTTCTTGCAAGAGTATTTAAATTCTTTGATAACCAGGTGCTTGATTCATACACTGTTCACAAAAACAGTATTAGTGTACGTGCCGTACGTAACACAAACTTTTCTAATCGTAAAGATATTAGTCACATATACATTTTCAAACACAGACTTAAATATATATCTGTTGTTGCAAAAGTGGTGTCAAATAACATTACATACAGGGTATCTTCAATCAGATTAGTCAGTTTGGAAACGTAAAGCGTCAAAGTTTTACTTTATACACAACCAATTTACGTATTAAACGTGTCAAGACCAACCGGTCCCTTTGTCAACTGAGTTGGCGATTTGTAACGTTTACCTATACAATTTTACACCCTATAAATAACCTATTCGATAGTGTGTATACACTCTCAGTGGAAAGGTGAAACATCCCGAGTGGTATACGAAATTTACAACTACGTCACACCGTAGTACAAGTAAACAATACAAATCGCTCACACAGTCATAGCTTGACAAAGAGACGAATCGATCTTGAAATATGCGACCAATATAGAAACAAACTTTCATTCTAAGTGCAAGTAGTTAATAAAAGATATAGTCGTTCCACTCAGTTAAAAGTTACTAGATTGGAGTTCTGTTTCGACTGATTTATTTTCATAGCAGGATCTGCTTAACCTCTGTCAGTTTGGTCAAATACTTACCACATCATTTCCTTTAGCTCATTCGTAATATAGTTTAACTAGTAGCCTAGATGATCTAGTATAGACCCTTGGCACAATTATTGAAAAGAATTACCTATGGTCCATTGACGTTCAACGTAGGTGCATGTACTAAGGTATTAATTAGATATTGACAAATTAATCAGTCATATAAAACATAAGACAAACCATTTCTTAAATGAGGAATATGTCAACATGTAAAATATAAACCAAATACTTGGCAAGAAAAGTTTAATATCTTAGCTCATTCGGTAAAGCATTAGGCAAGTACATCAGAGGTCAATGGTACGGACCCTGGCGGGAACAATACATACCTAGAAAGAATTCCGATTACAGCGTTTAAATAATATAACTCATTATAACAATGCGTTTGTATATGTATACATATTTGAAAATATCCTTCTGAAATATATAATAACATATACGGTTTCTGACTTCCGTTCAGTACTGGTTGACATTACACCTCCTGATGTTGGATGGCTACATGACGGATTATCTGTCCATAGTGATGTGCAGTTTTCGTCTTCGTCAGCATCAAAGTCATGCACTTGGAACAACTTTACTGATGCTGAGAGCAACATTGACCACTATGAAGCATCAATTTATGTGAATAATGAACTACGGAAAACGTTTGGAGTAACAAAAAATACGAAAGTTTTCACTGACCACACCGTTTCCATGGAGCACAATGACGTCATATACTGGACATTAACAGCACATAACGGGGCTGGTCTTAAGACTGATGCTGCTACTGATGGATTCCTTGTTGACCATTCAGCGCCGTTCATGGAATACATTCGTGATTCAGATTCAGGTAATGAATATCAATCAAACAGTTCCAAGTTAGACATTTCGTGGAAAGTGTCGGACCCAGAATCAGGGATAAGCCACCATTCATTCTATATTCAAGAATTGAAGCATGGATCTAAATCCCGATTTTGGCCAAAGGAAAAACAATACGAAGTCGTATATGAAAGTACCGGGGATATGGCATTTGCGTTACACAATCTGGAGCTCAAAGATGGGGCAATGTACAGTGTTAAGGTTATTTCAACAAACAACGCTCTGCTCTCGACCCACCACCAATCTCAAGGTGTGATTGTAGATACAACGGCGCCGATAATGACAGAGGTATGTCTTATGAACAATTGTAATAACTGTCAATTTCAAAGTTAACTCGTCTGAGTATGTTTATTAAAAGATTTTATTTTGGTATTCAAACTACAAGGAAATTATGATTCAATCAAACTCTGTAAATAACATCAAAAATATAAATAACGAAAGCCATCAGGATTACGATTGAATTCTAGAACAAAATTTCTTTTTTAAAAAATTATTAGGAATTTTTTTTGTTAGGATTATAATGAAATACAAGGCTTTTCTTTTACCACGGTTAGCTTAGTTGTGCGGGTAAATGTAGAGATAACAATGTCACATATGCAATATGAATGCCAACTGGACAAAGGCAAATTCAATGAAGCGCGCTAGTTTGGCTTTTAATTGCAGGTTAATGTTGGTGTGAGAGGGGAGGATGAAGACATAGATGAGAACGGAAACATCATTCATGTCGAGCTAGCTCCACTCCGTGTTAATTGGGCTGGATTTGATTCTAACAGTGGTATATCCCATTACTACCTCGGGGTAGGAACTGCAGTTGGGGACTCGTCTCTCACCGAGGGTTTATTGGATATGCACAAAGAAACGTCCATCGTCCTCGAAAACCTGATCATGGAAGGTTTTGAAACATCACAAAAAAAGTACTATGTAACGCTTTTTGCAGAAAACGGTGCTGGGTTGATGTCGGATTATCTGTCATCAAAACCTATCTTGGTGGCGGAAGCAAACGTCCCTGGAAGTATTAACGATGGTTTTGACGATACCATTGACAGTGATGTAGAGACTGATAAAAGATCGATCGGCGTGTCGTTCAACGGTTTCAGAAGTGCTGTTTGTAACATTGTGAAATATGACTGGGCAGTTGGATCTGGACCATACTTTTCAGACATTGAACCATTTTCAGATTTTGGAATTGTACTTCGTAATGAAAGTTTTGGACACGCACACCTCAACATCAAGTTGAAAGAGAATATGTTTTACTATATAACTGTTCGCGCTTCAACAGGGCACGATTGTCACGAACAATACATTGTGTCAACGTCAGATGGTTTTAAAATAGACACAACTATCCCAACAATATCTACGATTTCACCTCCAGAAAATGATACGGATTACGTTCGCAACAACCACAATCTTTTTGTACGAAATGTCGACTCGCCATTATTACATTGGGAAGTTTTTGATTCGTCACATATAACGTCGATGAAATGGGGAGCTGGATTACTTCCATATTTAGACGACCTGCATAAATTATCAGAGACATCACAATATCGACTACAACTGGGAGATTTGTCAATCTCTAATGGCGAGACCTTTTGGCTTTACGTCACCGCAGAAGATAAGGCTGGAAACATTGGACGTTCCTTATCGCCGCCAATTACATCGGACACAACAGCACCATTGATTGACAACCTTCACTGTGATCCAACCATCTCCATAAAGTATAGTATAGTCACGTGCAGCTGGGACGTTGCAGAAGAACTCGAAAGTAATTTGATTGTCCTTGAGATCGCTATTGGAACATCTGAGGATCTACAGACTATTCAGTCCTACACAGCAATACATACTGAAAAACAGCAATGGTCAAAAGATATAAAGACGGATATTGTACGCCTTCAGGTGACCGAACTTTATGTTAGTTTTCGAGTTTCTAATATCTTGAACTTTGTCCAGGACTATGTTGTGAAAATTGACATTGACAACACTCCCCCCTCGATCGAGTCTGTTGTTATCACAACATCAATGGAAACCGGACATGACGTGCAGACCCACCAACAACAATGTCAGATACCAACGTCGTACATAGAAGTGACACTTGGCACAATAGAAGATGCTGAGTCACCGATTGAAAGGTAAGGACTTTAAATAAACAATTTATTTTTCTTTTTTTTTATTTATACAAACATAAGAAGGTTGGTTATTTCGTTGTTAACAGCTCATGTAAACTTTGGTATGTGATACATGTTTCAATTTCTGTTCAATAAGGTACCAGGTTTTTTATTATGAATTTGTTGAACAATATGTTTCAAATGCCCACTCTATTTCGTTTATGTAGCATGTCGGCATTGTTTTGTTATCTTGATAAAGAATATCTTGATACGTTTTATCTTTACGCTTATTCCCCCCAATACAAGCATTGTGAGTGCAGATACGAACTTTTATAACATTTTATTACCTTTGCATATCCATGTTCTTTTTATCTTAATCTGTACAAAGAGTAACTTTAAGGGTTAATGTGAAAGTTCTACCAATACGTGATTCAACTGCACACTAATGAATTATTTTCTACAGAAAATAACTTACATGTACAAATATAGATTTATAAAACATGTCGATATGTACCTGCAATTTACAGGTAATACTGGGTAAAGATATAGTTTGATATACAAAAGTTGAAGTTTATAATTAATGCGAAAATGTTTATGTGAAGGTTTTGATCAATGTTAGACCGTACGAAAGAAACCAATGCTACTCACCTGCCCTTAAATTTCATTTACTTAACAAAAATATTTCAATTGTTAATATTTAGTATGAATACACTGCAAAAGCTGTACATGTCAAATTAAATATATTATTCTTGTTTGTTAAAGACACAATGTGATATGTTGTACAGTAATCACTTAACAACTGTTGATATATACATCTAATATACATAACATACTTAATGATATTGAATGATTACTTGAGACACTGTCAGTGGACATATGCATATTTATATATATAGCTGTATCATTTTGGTCGCCAAGGACATTACAAAAATACAACAATTGGTACAATATTTCATTTTACAGGAGATTAAGGAATGGATAATAAATAAGATATATCTAACCGTGGCAAAATAAGTATTCTGTTTCACCTACCGATCGTTTACTCTCATGGATCGCTGCTACAATTGTGGTAAATCTCCATTGTTTTTTTTTGTAGTTATTCTATGTTTAAAGGTCAATACGTATTAAGCATTAAACTGAATTGAACTTATGTCACCTAAGAAAATAACTTAATTTCTGTCATTTATTAATCACTTTAAGCTCACTATGTCTATATGTAACATAGGAAAATAATTCCTGACTAGTATGTGATCCTAAATATTGACAATGATTCGTCAAAAAAATGTAGCATGATACGAAAAACAATATTGTGACTGTGGTCATACGTAGATGTACTGGTTCTGGTGAGATCAGGTGATATCAGACGTGGAATGGCAGTACGTGTCTGTGGACAGACCCTGCATCATTCATTTGAAGGTTAAAGTAGCAAGTATGGCTGTGGTTTAAAAGTTTATTTGAAACCCTTTTTTTATTCAATAGACTATGAGTTAATCGATCTGTTATATAGTTACATGTTTGATAAGATTTTGCCACACAGCAATTCTAATTTTTATACCAGATTGGAGGTTTCACTCGGTAGTGATATTGGGAAAGAGGACATTCTGCCATATACAGACATACAAAAGCCAATGGAGGACTCGATAATTTTTGGACATCTTTCCCTTGAACCTGGTACTCAAGTTTATGCTAAAGCACGTGTTCACAACGTTGTTGGTCTATACAGCACTGCAATCTCAGACAGTGTTATGATCAGTCAACCATCAAAACTTGTCATACTCGATGGAATTTCGGGCACCGACAGAGATGTACAAAACCAGCTCAATAAACTGGACGGTAATTGGTATTTTTCTGGTCACTGTGACGTACAGAAAGCTGAATGGTCCATACTCGACAGTACAGGCGCTATTTTACAACCTTTTCAACTGCTGCCTGACACCACTGGGATGTTTTATAACGATGAACTCCAGCTTACTAACGGGTTCACGTATATGAACGTCATAAGAATTACGGATGGCCTCAACAGAACAACAGAATATTCATCAGATGGCATAACAGTAAATATCCAACCACCTACACCAGGTTTTGTACGAGATGGACCGGCAGAAGACATCAATTACCAGCTAGCACACGACCAACTGTCAGGAAATTGGGACGAATTCGGAGAAAAAACTTCAACAGATCTGACTCAACTGATTTCACATTACGAAGCCGCCATTAGCAACGATGTAAGATATCCATCAACGAGAGCTAACGTGCACTCTTTCGTCAACACTGGCCTAGATACCTTCATAACTTTCAGTTCACTCAATTTGACGAAAACGTCAGTAACTTATTTTATAACAGTCAGGGCATATAGCGTGTCTGGAAGCTACGAAGAGGCATATTCCAATGGAATTAAAGTTGGATATCAAGCTGGAATACGCGGTGGTGCTGTAACCAGTACCATGTATCAACATGAGACACATCGGCTTTCATTTTCCTGGTCAGGATTTGAATCCGACATTGGATTGAGTCGATTTTACGTTGGGATAGTGTCAGCTGGTGTATCAGTAACAAACGAATCATTTCCTCAGGAACAGTTAAGTACTTTTGCAAATAACTTTGATGTTTTCCCTCTGACAGATGTAAATGCAGACACGTACTTTGAAGCTTTGGATATAACACTTTTACATGGACAAAGCTATCTCCCAGTCGTGGTCGCTATCGATAATGCCGGTGATTGCAAAGCTGTAACCGGGGAAAGCGTTCTGGTCGATACAACGCAGCCGCTAACATCGGAAGCGGTTCTACTGATCAACGGCAGAGTTTCCAGCACATTTACTTACATAGACAGTTCCGAAACAGTATGTGTTGAATGGAAGAATATTACGGACCCCGAAAGCGACATACAATCGTTCATTGTCACAGTTTGGGAGTATCAAGGATGCAATGGAATTGGTGATGATAGCCAGAAAGTACTCCTGAAAAGCGTCACAATCTCATCAGAGACACCAGTGAACTTTCGAGCCATGAACTTAGCATCAAAACAGAATTATGTTGTAAGTATTGAAGCAGTTAACAATGCAGGACTATCAGGATTCACAAATGAAGTCTACTTTCGTACAGACAACTCAAAACCTATGGAAGGTACAGTAAAGATAGGCGATGATTGGTTCCAAAAAACAACATACCAGTCTTCGAAAAAATCTATAAGAGCACTGGTCGCCATTGCACGTTCTGAGGAGTCATTCACCTGTCCATCACAAACACAGTTGCTTCCTAAGAAAGAGTATGATGTTGGGTGGTTTGAAGAAAGCACATGCATTGACAATTGTGTGAGCATTACCAACGATGTACTAATGCTAAAGATAGGATATAATGTCGCGATAACAACCATTGACACAGGATGCATTTCAAGTGACACCATAACATTACGGAAAGGCGAATATACAGCAACATTGAATGTTGCAGGAGGGAGCAAAACGATTTCTTCTTTCTTTATTGGAACATCACTGTACACAGTATCAACTAGTTTAGAACCTCCTGTTCCAAATGATTTCTTTTCGGCGTCAAATGAAAACGACAATGCAACAAGTGATGCATCAAACACAACAACGTCACAAAATGGGACCATTGGGAATGTGGAAACACCTGAAATTGTTCGTAATGAGGACGACATTGGCGTTGATGGCTGCGGTGTTAGTATTATTGGAGAAAAGCAAATAGACAGTCGATATTGGGATGGAGTATTTTGGTGCGTTGATCAAAATGGACGAAATAAAGAATGGTTTACACTAGAAAATGACCCAACAAATAGAATTAATTCACTGACTATTCGATTACTGGGTAATGAGTCGGGAACCTGGGATCTCGATCTACTTATAAATGGTGAACAAAAAGCTGTATTGGGTGGAGTATTGTTACCTCAGCGAGCAAGACTTTATTTTCATACGGCGACAAACAACTGGTACATTTATCCGAAGAATCCGTTTGTTCCATTCCAGTCATATGTGACAATAACTAATGTCTTTATTCCGACAGAAAATGAATCAATGTGTCAATATGGCAAAGGTTTTTTTGACAACGAAAGTGATATTCAAAGTGTATGGCTAGCTGTATCTGATAACATCGACGAGGCCGACAATATCAAGCCATTTAAGAATGTCCAGACGTTTTGCCAAAAGTGTACTGACAATTGTTCTATTGGATGTGATGAACAATGCAGCTTCAACTCCGACTTTGAACTGTTTTCCTTCCAAATATCAGACTTAAACTTGCAAGAACCTGTTATTGAAAAAAACGGAAGTAGTGTTACAGTGAAAAATGATACAACTTATTATGTAACTGCAAAGATCATCAATTTCGCCGGGGATTCAATTATGTCGTATTCTAATGGCATCATGGTAGATACTACCGCTCCAGTATGTGAATCGGTGAAATGCATAGATCCAGCCTATAGCAGCACTGAAGCGACATCTTTCATTGGTACTAATCGAACATTAGGCGCATATTGGTCTTGTAGCGAGGATATTAGCGAGCTCAAAGAAGCAATAGTAAGTATTACTTCTCTTGATGATGGCATGGCTATGTATCAAGAAAAGAGCATTGGAATGGAGACATCAGCAAATATCGAGCTAGTCAATGGAACCAGCTTCAATGACAAAGGACAGTATAGGTTTAACTTAAAGATTATCAATGTTGCTGGACTATCGTCAATATATTTCTGTGATGTAAAAGTTCTACTTACTCCTCCGGCAATAGACAATATCAAATTATCCACCTTCATTGGTGCAGTAACAAACAATGATAGTTCTGTGGAATGGATCGAATTCAATGACAGGTTAGGAATATCTTGGACCAATGAAGATGACGATGTGGAGTTTTATGGTAATTGTTATTTTTCAATCATGTTATCCAGGACATTGTTGCAATCAACCATCCATAAAATGTATAAAGTGACTCATCGATTTAAATTTGTTTATGTCAATTATAAAAACATATCATTTTATTTGATTTGTAATTAATTGTAATAAGTAATAGTACTTCACATCATGTTTCTGACAATTATTTCTTTATATATCGTTTTTGTTCAGAGTGGAAAGTAGTAAGTAGAAAGATTTATAACATATTCCTGTTCTTATTTCTGTTTATCGTTTATTTAAAGAGTGGAAAGTAGGCACAGAGCCAGAAAAAGACGACATCATCCCCTTGTCCATAATTGGGGGAAACAAATCATCAAGTAGTTTTTATATTCTCAACAATCAAATCTGGATCGACGGTGTAGTGGCAGATTGGTCTCTCGCCGACCTTGCTGACCCTTCGAATCATAGTCAGGGCAACGCAAGTAGTACTGATCCAATGCTTCAACTTGAACCTGGACGATGCCTGTACATCACTCTTCTAGCTCGAGGACAGTCGCATTTAACCAGCATTTTACATAAGGCGCCGCTATGCATCGCAAGTAAGACTTACAGAGTTATAACTTGATAATATTATTTCAGTACTAGAACATACTGAATTGAAAAGAAGATTAATCATAGAATCATAATATTATTGCAATAATATATTGCTTCTTATTGTTGAGGAGAATTTGTTATAATATTTTGCGATAATAATATGGTTGTTATTGAATGATGAATTACTCTTTTCATGATATGATGTATGTGAATACTTACAGAGCAGGGAATGAACTTTTTAAGGCAAAAGTGGCGAACTGTTTGTTTAAGCGGGTAAAGCATGGTATTAAATAAAAACTAAACATCTTTTGGTTTTACTGGCTATCATTTTTTCTTAAATATTGGTTTATTGGTTAAAAATCAAAATGACATTAAGCTCTCTGTTTAAAAATGTATTGTTTCCAAGCTCATCTTTTTATTTAGATTTTCCGGCATTTAGTCTTTGTAGGATCATTTCTTGGATGTTACAATAGATTTGTTAAGAAAACACACCTTTATACAATTTACTGAATTTGGTTTGAATAGTATTCTTAGGATCAATTGATAATGTTCACTTTTGCCTTACACTGCCTGATATACGGACCTCACTATGCAAACAGGAAGGTACCCGGAGTATTCGGCCTACATTAAGGTTAATCAAGCATTCTAGAGTGATGTTGCAATAGGACATGTCATTGGTGATGCTAACGTAACAATGCCTGATTGAGAAAATTTAAACTAGTAAAAGATTCAATGCAAACATGAAATTATTCTGTTTTCCCTTAAGGAACTGCTGATGCTAAACTGAATTCCACTACACAATCACAGATGGAAGTATATGCTTTTCACGGTTCTATGACAACACTACAAGACGGGAATGAAGCCTTTTCGGATTTTATTGTTAACGTCACGGGTGTGTTGAACTTTTTTTTTCAATTTGAGTGTCAACTTTGTCGACAATTTCGATATGTAAAATTGTTTGCCATTATAATGGTATACGGAACTTTTCCGATCGGTACGTTGAACTATATTATGAATTCATGACCATGAGCGTCTTTAAAACGGTTTACTTAAATATCCTTCGTAAGATTTTTCCCAATTGCTTTGCTTGTAACATACGTATTACCCAAGAGAAATGACATTTCAAAGCAAATATTACAATGCATTTACTTTTTATATTGGGGGCAACGGTGGCTAAGTGGTTAGGGCGTCTGGCATTCTGCTTTCACAAGCACTACTACCACTACTGGATCTCGGGCTCGAGACCTTTGTGGGGCAGTCGCTAGGAACAGGCCGTAGGTTGTTTTGTTTTCTTCGAGAACTCCGGCTTATCTTCAACAACGAAATCTGGAACGTCCTTAAACGGACATAGCTGTTTATATAACGTAAAGCACAAACAACCCAAACTTTTCTCGCACAATAAGGGAATGTATTCGATGTTAAAGTTTATAACTACTGTTAATAGATATGTAATTACCCTCTGTTCTATTGATGCGTTTTTTTAACCCCGAATGATAACAATAAAAGGATAAAAGTTTGCAGCAGTGGTTAAAATGTGTTGGCTATTTCAACATCGAGAAAATGCAGTTTCTATATATTCATATAGTAGAACCAATCAAAGGTCTAATGAATTTGACCGAGAACATAGTCATCAAAATGTCACATATAAAAAAATCACTAATTGAGCAATATATATCTGTATACAATCCGTTCTTTCTAACAAAACGAACGTATGAAAAAATAGTAGTTTGACATACAAATCCCCTTGAAATGTTTGAAAGTTCAGATATGTATTTCATGACCAATATTTTATATTGTTTTATAACAAGGGTTCTCCGGAGACGCCGTTGTGGGTTTGTTATCTGACATCGATATGACGACAATTTACGGGTCTGCAGCATCCGCCACATTTATGTCTTTCATCGCCAACCCTAACATCACACAAGAAATGACGTCTCGGATATTGACAAACAGGTCTGTCCAAATATTTGTCATAGTCATTTCGATCTTTAACACAATATTTTATCGAGCAAAGTGATAGTGATGCATTTATAGATTGAATAGTAAAAATTGAAAGGAGAAGAATACAAAAACTGATAAACAACTTTATTTTTTATCGTATAAATATTACTATTCTGGAGTGTTAACGTAATATGTAACGTTTCTTTTAGGATCATACAGTTCCTGAGTCAAACATTTTTTATATCGCCCACGCCATCTTATGAGTTTACGTCCATGAGAATTAAGATCGCAGTCAACTCAACATTTGAACCTAATACTGTACCAGTGTTGGCAGTGTGGATAACCAACGAGAATGGTAAATTATATCTTTTTTATATATCTGTTTACCAGTGTCGTCTTAACTTGAATTATCGTCTTGAAACTTAATAAAGTCGCAGTTCAAAAGCGCCATTATGATATGTTATAAGGATAAGAAACCACTGTAACAATTTTCAGATAAATAAAAACAAGTCTGGCTGTAACAGATATTTACTGACCCTTAAATCCATCTTTTTGTAGCCAAACGATCCGACTTGATTTGTACATATATATTTTGTTTAATAGTTTCATTGGTGTCAAAATCCTTTAAGCTATTGATAGCACATGATAAAATAAAGTTTAAGCAGGACAGAAAGAAACATGCATCGCCAACACGAAATGACAGTAGTAAAGCGGAAATTCTACAGAAAAAGAGAACATCAATGATGCCAAGCGGAACAAATTACATTTATAAAAAAGTTTAACAAAAAACATGAATTGCTGCCTTAATATGAATAATATTTTTCTAACGAAATACATTTTATTTTTAGGAACCGGCTTTTGGGATATCACAGATCAGTCCTGTACTTCTGGATACTATGAGGTGGATGATGATGGTTATGTAGTATTCGAGGTATGTAACTGATATCTTTCGAAAATAAAATTAGAGAAAAATTTATTAAGACTACCGGAAAAAAAATTCGCATTTTTTGTTATTAATCATCACAATCATTCCTTCTTAAACGAGTTAAAATTATCCTGAAATTTCAATAACATTTTTATTAAAGGACATACGGTTTATTTATAAATAATAACACCATACCTGATGTTAATTAAGTATCAGTTTTTGAACAAGATGGAAATTTATCATGTAGGATTTTGTCTTTCTTACCTTCCTTGATATTCTGATAAGTTATGATCGACTTGATATTTGGTTGTGAAACATGCGATAAGTATGATTTGTTGGCGTGTCACAATACATTTCAATTAAACAATATCATATTTAACTCATCAATGTATGTTTTCTTTCTTGAATGCCAAATGACCATATTTCGAAATATTTGCTTAATATATCCATATAGGAAGAGTAATGTCATTGTGATCGGCTTGTTCATGATGCAACTTCTAATTGATGCAATACGTTCCATGACAACTTACTAGGTGTGTGCAATGATTAGGTGATATATCGTGTAGCATTATAATGTTGTGTACCAATGATCCGTGTCGTAATGAAGGATCAAAGACCGAATTCGTGTTCAATCATCATTTGTTATCGTATCAACATTACTTTTGGAGATCTTGTTTACACTGATTTGGATCATGATGATTGCAAGAAAGCGTGTGCAATGTTTTATGACGGCACTTTTACAGTAAATATCCTGAATGAGTATGGTCAAATATTGCGTAATATCGTATCACATATTTTACTTCAGATATGTGAAAATATAATTCCTGAAACCAGTCGACGTAAGAGAAGAAGTACAGATAATACTGTCAGTACCCCGTCCCAGTTTGCAGTATTTTTAATGAACCAAACATATTCTAACACTGCCCCTGTGTTAAACACGTCATTGGTTTCAATGGATGAGGATACTTACTTGAATA
Organism: Crassadoma gigantea; assembly: GCA_032360845.1. Classification (NCBI taxonomy): domain Eukaryota; kingdom Metazoa; phylum Mollusca; class Bivalvia; order Pectinida; family Pectinidae; genus Crassadoma; species Crassadoma gigantea. The sequence continues at coordinate 9,716 of JAULCA010141068.1, read as the reverse complement.
CTGTTCAGCTTCTCTGGTCCGACGCAGAGTCAGACAGCGTCACATTTGAACTATCTTCGATTCACCAGAATGACTCGATCAATATAACAAGTGATGGAAAGCTAAGCTTTATCCCACCTTCACACTACGTAGGCGCATTTCCGGTAAATGTGATGCTGAAAGAAAACACGTCAAATGCAGAGAAGCTGGAAACAGATGGTGTGTTTAGCATTGATGTCGTTAACGTAAATGACCCACCAATTCTGTTGTTCCAACAACAGGACGGATCTGTTTCTGATTCTCGCCAAATACACAATACTACATTTTTTCTTGAAAGTAACCTGACCCAATATGATATCGGTACATTAGTGGTTTATGACTTTGACGAAAATGATACATTCGTGTTTTTGGAAATGACCAAACGCAATGGCCAGGTGACCAATGAAACAACTATGAGTATTCACGAGGCAAAGGACAGATCGATATTAGTAGATATTATGGACTCGGAGTATGTGAAAGAGACTTCATATGCCAATGTTAATGTTTTGTCTCAAAATAACTTGACAGGGGAGATACATTTCCATTTTCGCGTTTATGACCATGATATTGCCTACTCATACGAACATGTTGCAATCGTGTTTTTCCTATTTAACCCATGTGTGCATGGCAGTTGTGGAACAACTGACACAAACGGGCCACCATGCAACAGTACACTTAGATCGGTGACATTTGAACCCTACATCTGTGTTTGTGAGAAGGGATACCAAGGTGACTGGTGCCAGGATGAAATTGACGAGTGTGAAACCATAGGCTGCTCATGGTTTCACTTTTGCACTGACATTATAGGGGATGTGGAGTGTACACTAAACTACAGTAAACTAATCCCAATAACAATTGTGTGTAGCTTGACTGTCATAGCTCTTGGTGTAAGTATATGGATATTCGGGAGACAACAGTACCGGAAATCAGTGTATCAGGATAGAGTCGACGTGGACAGCATTGGATCACGAACAAAGTATGTACAACTATATCAGTTTTGTCTTAGGCAAAATCAATCCTGAAACATTATTTCTTTTGGACATTTTTCTAAATTGTTATTGATTCCTTTAACGTAATTTATTTTACAACCAATTATTGCCATATGTTGAGATTTTAAATAAACTAGATGCAAACTGATTTATTTACTAAGGGTTGATAGCCTGTTCCCTTTTTTTCTTGTTTCAATATGCAGGTGAAAATCAAGAACTGTCTCACATGCTAGTGATTTTCAATTGATAATTTGATATTTAAACGTCTTATTATGAACTCATTGTCTTGTTTGACCAACATAAATATTTTGCAAAATAACTTGAATACAGACGTATAAACAAATACTTATCTCCGTACAGCTTTGCCTTCGAAGATGGCGAGGAACTAGGGTCAACTTTAACAAAGGCAGCTTGGCCTCCGGCGTCCACCACATTGCGAAATCCAACCTTAAGAAATAAAAAGGTGTGTACTATAACAGTCATGACTATACTTAAGAAAAATAAGATAACATCTACCTAGAACAGCCATAGACAGTACAGTCGATTATCACGTTAAGAATTGTAGTTTCACCTCGATACAAAATAAAGATATATTTCAATGTAGCCAGCGTTATCTCAATTCAGAAACGGTTTCAGTTAAAAGAAAAAAAGTATAGATATATAACCTTTTAATAAAATTTACATATTGTAATAGAGCAAATATATTAAAACCCGTGCGAAAGACAAATTAAGTTATAAATAACACAGTTGATAATATTGATTTCAGCCAATATTCAATCATCCATTGAATAACCTAAGACTAGATCAACCAGTGGAGGAAATTCCGACCTACGGTCAAGGATATCTAAGTGGACCTAAGGAAGATAAGGTACTCTCTCTCCTTTGTTTGTTTGATTGTTTGTGTTTACGTCTTTTTAATAGCTAAGGTCATTTAAGGACGTGCCAGGTTTTGGTGGTGGAGGAAAGCCGGAGTTCCCGGACAAAAACCACCGACCAACGGCCAGTACCTGGTGACTGCCCCACGTAGGACTCGAACCCGTGACCCAGCGGTAGAGGGCTTGTGGTAGCAGAATGTCAGACGCCTTAATCACTTGGCCACCGCGGTCATGCTTTGTGCTATTCGTTTATCACATTGATATGAATAACACTTAAATTTACATTGATGATGTATTACGTACAAATATAGTACGTAGGGATGCTCATTTTGTAAACATTATACAAAGATACGAACTGCTAATGTTGTAAGACTTCTGCTTATACGTGATTTTTGCAATTTTTTAAACCTGTTAGTGAAACGCTGAATGTTTCGCCTCAAATAACATTTTTGCCATGCTTTGAAGGAATCGCAGTGACCTGATTTTAGACATTCTGCTCTGCTATTGTATCTTGAATTCCGAAACTTACACAAAACTGTTAGACATTGTGCTATTCATGTCATATTGGCGGGACTATTAATTTAATTGATAATTTAAATGTGAGTTTTGAGGTAAAACTTGAAATAAAGAAGGCGTTTAAATCACCTGTGGTTTCTCAATTTTTCAATATTTGGCTGCTAGTGGAGAAGAATAAATGATTCATATGTCCTCCATTCTATGAATTGCCCAATCCCCTTATCGTATACTTCAAAATCAACGTCAGTCTTACATGTTCATTATTTTAAATGTACGGAAAAGAGAATAGTCTTTATGATAGAAAGGTAACAAAGGGGCAATTTTGTATGTCTGTAAGCATGTTTTGAAAATAATATCAATGGCACATATAAATAGTTTTTACATACTAATTAAGTTCAGTTTCATTTCGTTTTTTATATTTCCTAGTTTTTTTCACATTTTAAGTGGAATAAGAAAATTATTTATATAACTTATTGAGCATCCTTATCATTTCTATTATGAACAGAACATATTTAGGGACGAAACAAACATGGGGTCCTTTGGAAGTCTAAGATCCGGGCCGTTTAATGTGAAGCATGCGTGGCAAGACACAACATCTCCGTTTGATGCTCCTGGTACTGAGGAAAGCGTATGTATAATAGTTTTAAAAGTAAATCTACCTATTGTTTTATTATCTAGTACTTGTAAGTACTTTGTATTTCTTACATTTGAAACAGTAGTGATATCTGTAAGATAATCGTACAATTGGTTTAATCAGTGTTGAACTATTATTTGATATCACATAAATCAAAGAATTAGATGATTTGTTCAATGATTTATTTGGTTGTTGCTATTTATTTTAGGGACTTCAATATTTACCATGCTCATATATAACTTCTTTTGAATGTCACATATAACAGTTTATTTAGTGTTATTTTTAAGAGTATTCTATATATATACAAAAACAAGAGGGAACTGTTTTTGAAAATCTGTATAATTTCATAGGGTAACTTTAATGGTAATGATGACAGGGAACACTTGCCGTTTCCGACCACTCTGACACAAAAACAAGGAAGACCACCGGTATCAACTACGTATCCGTTATTTGGACCGCAATAGAAGGTATTTTACATAGCATTATCACTTCTCCTTCTTTCTCAACAAAAGATAGTATATAATTGAAACCTAGAACGACAAAACATCTGTATTGTGTAGTGTAATTGATATCTGGTATGCTGTATACTGTAAAAGCATTTGTTTTCGTTGGAGCCAAATTACGTTGTTTTTGTATGGGAACAAATTAGTTGGGATTGTATTTCGTGGAAGCAATATTTTAAAACTCTGTATTTTTTTCTGGTAAATAAGAAGTTTAAATGACAGGCCTGACGACAAAGTGCAGGTAAATTTAGTACAGGTAAGACCAGGCGAGATTTACTCACTCGATGGGTATCGGCCAAAAGCGTCACGCTTCATAGTTTACGTACGAAGAGCGATATAAATGTGTAACAAATTTAACGTTTGATTGACAGGCTGTTGTGGTTACAAATGTGCCTATGACAATAATTACACTTTTAATCATGACTTGTGTCTATAGGTAAATACAACATGGATTTGTAATTGAATTACCGTTTTTTAATATTTTCGTTTATGTAGTTTATATTTCTTGTGTTAAAAATTCTATTGGGATCATATTTCGTGAATTTTATGATTATATCCCTAACGAAATATTATGCTTTTACAGTATACAAAGTGTAGACTGTTGGTGGATTTCGTATTTCCTCGGTTAAGCCGTAGGCCTCCAAGCAACAGCTTTTGAGTAGTGATACGGTTCATGTTATAAACAAATAAATCATTATTAATTTCAAAATAATAAGCACTTCCCTCACTTTTGAATTCATAGTCAAAGTGTTTTATCACCTTTGCCTCTTATCAGTGGTTAACCAGTTTGGAGTTCCACTGTTTTGGTCATCAGTGTTTTTTCAATTTTTGCATACTGTTTCTATTACCAAATTTTGTAAGCACAAGAACATGTGTATATCATACGTGCATTTATTAGATGATGGATAAAAGGTGGACTATTTCTCTCTTCATTTGAGTAACAAATTATACTTCAACGGCATAAAACACGTGATCGTCCATTTATTGTAAATGTATATTGTCTACTGGTATATTGGTTTATCCGACGTATAGTGCTATATGGTACATTTCTTTTGTATGACAGAGTTTACAGTTAATCAGAAGCAACGAAAATTTCCAAAGAAATATGAGCTGGTCATCCATGTGTGTCACCAGATAACAGCGTGCATCCGGCGGAGGATTCCATAACTGTCATATGACTGTGATTTGACTTACGTTCAGCATTGAATATCACGGTTCATTTGCTTTAAAACCATATCTGTTGGAGAATGTCACTGATATTTAATTTTTCCTTTTTTTCACAATTTTTAGATACAACCATTTAGGTTATAGCATTTTCCTAAATTGAAATAAAATATAAAATGTAATAAATGTAAACATATTTGCTATCTAAACTGATTGAGCATTCCAATGTCCAGATCATTAAAGATGTACTTCAAATATGTATATTTTCATATTCAGCATGTTTTTGTTAGTTATCAGTTATTTTTCACTAATATATATATATTGTTTATATTACCTTATACAACTAATAACATAAGATAGTGTCGATTGCACTACTGTTTTATTGAACGAAATTTTTCTTTGCCAATTACATTGTTTAGTATACATATATTCTTCTGGGTCAGTTATATATAAACTAGTGTAATTATAGGAGAGACATCATCATCGAACTCCGGAAAATGAAGATAACATTGTATAATGTCATTAATATAAAATTGCATGGAAATCAGATTCATTATGCTTCAATATATACCCAGTGTATAGATATGTTTCTGCAAATTGTGTTATGTCTTATTGTTTTTTTTATAAAAAAATATATAGCACATTTGAGGTATGGAAAATAACAAAGATGAATACGATTTGAAATTAGATAATCAGATTCCCCCATTCATACAGTAGTGTGAACCAATTAGTTTTAGACTATTAATATGATTAAGAATAAAATAACACGATACCTACGTGTTTTGACTGATGTGAAGGTACATTGTATATTTAAATACTACTACTAACAAATAATTATATACAATATTTTTATAGCGCCCTATATATTTTATAAAATTACTCGATAACGCTTGATGAATATTATTTCAATGTAATAGTTATAATTATGAAACAAATATAAAAGCTTTCATTTTTTTGTACATTTAAGCAAGCAGATAATAATTGCATTGTGCACATAACTTAACAAATAGCGGGAGGTATTTACATGACGTCTTTGCAAAAGGGCTTAAATGCAGACTTGAAAAGATGAGTTTGGATGTCCCTCTTGAATTTGCCAGGGTATTTCACTTTTAAATAACAAATTGCAAGCTATTCCACAACTTAGTCGAAACCCTCCCAAAGCACCGGTTTCCATAGGTGTCACAATACCAGATTTTGGGACACACAACAATGATTCTGACCCCGACCGCAGTGATCATGACGGGTAATATAGTGTTAAAAGCTCCAGTCGGTACTAAAGAGCTGTTGCATTCAGTGCCTTGTATGTGTACACCAAAAGTTTGTTGATACGGGGACACGTTTTCGGAAGAAGTCAGTAAACAAAAAATCATAAAAAATTTACTCAAAGCATCAAGAACATAACATATCAGTTAATAAGCTATGTATCAAATACGAGTTTTTTAATGTGTATTTCATTTTTACTCATTTTAAAGTAAAATTTCATGTACATGTAGTAACTAAAATATGCATAACAACGGCATGATATATAGATTATTAGTTAATAAAGGTTTATATCACATGATTGATTTTCTATTTATTCATACTTCGTTGTATATCACCTCTTATTACCTTTAATGTTTGATCTTTACACGATGACAAACGTTATAGCAATGATCGGGCTATTGCCAATGCAGATATTGTTTCAAACAGGATAAAATACATTCAAGGGTATATGTTAATAGGTAATTTTTGTTTACTCTCAAATTCTCAAAATAAAATGAACTAATTAACCGAATTTTCCAAGTAATTCAAAACTGACACGGAACGATATGTACATTTAAATATCTAACCTGATAAGAACTTCTATTCTGAAAAGTACATTGTTGTACAAACACGAATTCCTATTATGCATTGAAGCCGGATGCAAAATCTAGACTGATTTTGAATATATTAGTTTTTTTTCAGATTACAAAGAATTAATACAGCTTATATGTTTTAAAAGCAATCATGTATTGATTTCTTGTACGAACATGTTCATTAAGCAAATTTAAAATCTAAACATTCTGTCGACAATAACGTCTACGTTAAAGGAATATATGCATCCACTTAACGTATAAATGGAAATTTGGGTAAATAACGACAAGTAGTGTATTTAAATACTTCAATTTTAGAAAGATATAATGTTAAAATATACATAATTGATGGCCACCAACATCTTGGTTAAAAGTAACCTTTGTCAGTATTTACACAATCATATACCATCATAGCTGGGCGGTTGGATGCTAGGGAAGGGGAAGGAGGCGCTCTTCTTTCACACTTGTATACCTGTAACTAGCATGCTATTTGCTGCTGTTGCTCCTGTCATGAATAAAAAGGAAAACATATGTCATTCCCCCAGCACACCATCTGGAGCTTCATCCTCGTATTCCTGTTTAACTTCCCGACAATGAGTTGGGTCGTTCTGTTCCAATGTCAGTGTTGTCAGAGGATGAACTAGTTAATTCCGTTCGGGCATCATCGTATTCGTCAACATTGCCTTTATTAAACATTATTCAAGAGAAATAAATACAATTTATGTAATGATATATCTTTTATGAAATATTTGTAATGAATTCTACAAGTTTGTAAATTGTTTACCATTAGCATTACATTCTTAACCAGACAAATGAATTGTGCACTTGTTAGATTTACGGAAACATGCCCTGATAATTACAGTCATGTATTGCAATACATGTCTGTAATTAACAGGGCATGTTTCCGTTAATCTAACAAGTTAATTTGTTTTTTAAGTATTTCAAGCAGTTTTTTCTCGTTTACAAGATTTTGTTTAGAGATAAGCCAAATTGAAAAGAAAGTGTAAAACAGGCAAGTACATATTTATAAAGTAAATTGTCTCTTTGACATGTCTAGTGATTTCTACAGAACAAATATTTGGAAATCATCAAATTAGTCTTGACAAGTCTCTCAAGCATATTTCAATGTCAAAAAAGGAACTTTTGAATTCATTGTTTTGTTCTAATTTAATCTAACATATGCCATTTACTTCACATATGAAAAGACAGTTGCTAATGCACCAAGGGTTACCGACAGTAAACATAAAACACTAGAGTTAAAATTACATCCATTTAAGTGATCAAAACTTCGCATCAGACAATGGTTAATGTTGAATAATTCATCGAGTGAATATGAGAGATGTTTCCTATTTCGAGTCGGTGTTTCTACCCTCCCTACATTCAGACTGCTTTATCCTACGTTTGGAAGAAAAGAAGGAATCAAGTGCTATACGTTTGTGAATATATTGTTCTAAATGAAATATAAATGCTATGATTGTTTGTTCGTTGTCCTACATTTTATATAATTATAGTAGGGGACGTTAAGCTGGTTAAGAGAGATACATAACAAGTATATCATCTAATTCTAATCAAACAAACATATAGAGATGGCATTCGATAACATGTGAGAAATTTAAGCAGGTTTGAAAATTGATATGAAATACGTTTTCTGATTAATGCTACAGCTTCAATCTTCTAAAACATTTTGGATAAAATAATCTGATTAGTAAATGTTAGTCTTACTCAATTTCCGTGAAGAGCAAAAACAGAAAACCCTCAGTAATGACTGGTTCACTTTTTGATATTTTTAATTGTGCATAATCGCTCTCTGGAACACTATACATGCTAAAAATAGAACCTTTTATATATGTACAAGTATGCACAAGTAAATCTTAGAACGATATAACATACTATCTGCTATATTGTCGTCAACTTGGGTGCATTATACTACGAACCACGTCAATAAATATGCAATAAAAAACAGCGTTCGTGGCAAGTCCAAACTATACTTAACAAGGTAGCAAAGGTACCTGGATTTAAACATAAATATACGTTCAATAAAACCTTTCGATTTGTTAAGAATAAATCATTTTACGTAACAGGGAAACTGATCGATCACCTCTTAAGTCTGTATTCGTCTGAACGAACATGTTCTTAGTTTAAATAATTCTCTCTTATTTTTGGTAGATGTGTCATTATGTAATCATGAAACCAGTGTACACATGCAAAAACAACATCAATTTAAATCCACTTTCCTGCATTAAACATAGAATTCCGGACGGATTCACACAGGAGTGAAAAATTATAAATAATTATGATAATAAGTTATTATAAATATATTTCCAATAAAAAGTGTTGTCTATGATTTTGTATCGAATATCTAATGAGTTATGAGTTATTTTGCAATGTATAGGTAATCGGAGGGCGTTATATTGTCAGTTATAAATAATTAGAAGAGAGTTGTGTTTTAAGTTAGAAGTAATGAAATTGGAGCGATGTTGTAAGTTGTAAGCAAAGAGGAGCGTTATATTGTTCTGTGAAAGTAACGAGGAGAAAGATCTTGTAACGTATTTGTATTGAGAGAAGGGCGGGGTTTTAAATTACAGGTGAGAAGTGGAAAGCAATATTGAACGCTTAAGGGTGAAAAACAGGGAGGTTAATTTGCGAAAGTCATTGATGATGAAATGATGTTTTACGTTATAAGTAATAAAGAGTGAGATAAATTGTCAAAAGTTTTGTATAATAATCTATCTTATCATTCAGTCTTGGCCTTCTTTCGCTCATATGCCATGTCGCACCTCGACTCCCATAGGATAGTGAGTTCTATGGTAACGAGTTTTTTGTCTTTATATGACTTGATCACATTGTCTGGCCTTTGTGTGGTCTGGACAAACTATGAGAAGACAAACTTCTTTCCTAAGTCGACCTCTTCTCCCACTGGTCGGACTTGTCTAGGATCGAAGTGATGATTCAAGCTTGCTAGTACCTTTCTTCCTTTTTCTTACGCTCTAGTGCCTGCTTACTCCCTGAATACTGTATCATGCTTCCACCTGTAACGTCCATGTGAAATAACCTGTCTTAAAAACAAGTCTCAATCTAGGAGGAATTCTACGACCTTAACCAGTAGTATGTAAGTTCAGTTATGGTTATTACTGTAAGGTTGCTGGATATTTACTCCACATATGCTCTGTATCAGCCAATTTATT